>QJNX01000004.1:0-153685 GCA_004155925.1 Monosporascus sp. MG133
TATTATTATTATTATTATTATTATTATTATTATTATTATTATTATTATTATTATTATTATTATTATTATTATTATTATTATTATTATTATTATTATTATAATTATTAATTTTCAAAATAGAAATAAAAAAAGTTTATGTAAAATAGTATTAAATATACTTAAAAAATCCTAATTTAATATCAGGCCTTCTTTTTTAAGGTTTATGATTTCTGTGGGTCTTTTTATGGGTCGGTACCTAGAGCTACAGGTTTTTGGAAAGCCCCAGCCACAGCTGCGCCGCAGGCGCAGCCAGAACCTCAAAAAGAGGGCCTGATTTTAATGAGGTAAAGTCCGCGTTCCTTTTATGTATCAAGCCTAAAGTGGACCTTTTTCCATATATGATTAGCGCGAAAGCCGCTACCGCTTATTATGCAGCTTTATCGCGGTGGGGGACAGAGCACGCGCACTGTGCTAAAGTAGCTTAGCTACGGAACAGATATACTCCGATCAGTTGGGTGGCCTTTCCGTATATAAAGTGCGTTTCGTACCCCCGACTAGCTTACATATATGATATTTGCAGAGAAATGGGTTCGCGGGGAAGCGCATGGGCCATCGAAAGCTACGTCTGCGAATGATCCGGAGTCATTCCGAATCATTCCGTATTTTAGAAACTCTAGCCTTATCTACCTGGACCTTAGTTGCCAATGCGGGGGAGCTTGACAGCTTCACCGGTGACTGATACAGATACTACTACCGGAGGTCTATCTACACATGCCTCATGCACCTGGACGATTTTGTGTACCGTAGGCAGAACAGCATAATACATGTAGCTCCGTCGTGCTTTTGATGCGCATACCATCCATGTCTCTCGTGTGCTTGTAGGTACCTATTGGCTTATATATACAGGTCGCTACAAGTATACACCAGCTTGATGATTACCTACATGTAGGTAGAAGTACCCTTGGGCACCTATGGCACTGTAAGCGTTCCTAGACCCTAAGACATGGGAACCTGAGATCCTCGTCTCGTTCGGATGTTGCGGGTCTAGTCCCCCACATTACCGCTATCTCCTGATTGTCATTTCGCCTGGACTCAGGTGACCTCCAAACGGTTCAATCAACCAGCCCGTTAAGCTTCCAAGGTTCTTATTAAAATACACCAGGGCATACGAGACATCTTAGTACGCATATAACAGCCAAATTCCTTAGGACTCACTGATATTTGAGTGTCCTCGGTATATGGTTTCGGCCGGTCTTTAGTAGATTCATCTGATTGAGGTTAAGATGTCGGCGTCTGCTTCACAGGCGGAGGGCGTGGCGGGTATGGATGATGTTTTGAAGGCCCTGGGGGCTATACAAGAGAGCCAGCGTCGACTTGCAACCGAGGTCGAGTCTGTCTCTCAACGACTTGATGCCCTAGCTCCGACTGCCATTACTCCATCTCCGAATACGGGCATCGCCCCTGGCCCTCCTTGTCCGGACCGGGAACGTTCTGCGACTGCTGCCGAGTCCATAACAGACGCTTCTTCGCTTACGACCAGCGCAGCTGTCCAAGCCCAGAAGTCAGGTTTTACCTCTCGCATCGTTCTAACGTGAGCGGACCTCTCCCGCACAGCAACCTGGCCGACATATACTGAGCATTTCCAGAACCTACCCTAAGCAGAACGGCATCGACCCTCTCCCGCTAGACTGGGGGGCGCCCGATGCCTCCAGACGAGGACCAGTGGTTGTATCCCGATCCTCGTCTACCATTCGCAGACGAAACGGTGCGTTGTGACCTCCTGCTAGCGCAGTCCCCATGTTAACAATCTATTATCTAGCTATCGGAGGTGAGCCCTACTTGCCAGCCGTATCCTCGTCTAGTATCTTACGGTTTCTAGCTCACGGCGGCTCGTATTCTATATACTTTGCCCTTGCTCTCGCTAGCAAGCAGCTTAACGCCAACCATAGGTGAACGCGCACACTCCCCGCCCTCTAGGGCCAGTGTAGTCACTGACGGAGGACTTCTTGACGCAGACCTAACTTTACGAATACCGAGCCAGCTGCCAGTATCGGTCCGTTTCCCCAATGGGGTGACAAGAAGAAGATTGTCGCCATGGACCCCTGGGGTCACTTGGCTCCGTGGCTGTTCGCAGACACAATCGAAAAAGAGAATGGTAAATGTTATGGTCACTATAGCCCATGTGCCTCGTCTAACGCCTCCGCAGTGGATATTCGACCGACCATCGCCATTACAAAGGCGCATATGAAGGTAAGAACGCGCTTGTGGCCACTGCTTACTTCTACTAACCGCAATAAGCTGCCGGAACTCCATGAAAGCGTCCGTAGTGGCAGACTGTATGTTTCACCCGTTCATGTTCGGCGCGGACTAACTTGATTCAGAGTCCCCGACGGGAAAGTCTGTTTGAATGAGACTGGGGAACTTGCCGTTACCAAGGTTGCTGTCGAGCCGGTGAGTCCATGCTTATCTTCCGCATCCCCATATGGAACTAATGGCTGCTGGCTTGAATAGGTTTGGTATCTTCCAGGGGTAGCGGAGAGATTTGGCATCGGTGGGCAGTCCGCAGGCTCGTGTCGTTTTCCTTAGTGCTGATCGCGTCAGACGAGGGCGTTCTTCGCCGTTCGCTCTTCGAACACACTGGTGGCAGCTACCCTGAGGTATTCTCCCCGTCATACAAGGAGTTTATGCATGACTGAAGTTTGCGTAGTTGATTACTCGCGGCGACATCAAAGTCTTCCTGCCTCCAATCGGTAAGGCAACGTGACGGCCGTCCCTGAGAGTAGACAGTGGGTCCTTTTGCTGATGATCAATATCTTTAGGCGGGTTGACGGTTTATTGCTTTGGCGACCCAGCAAAGATGTCTGACGAGAAATCAAGACTCGCCTTGCGGATTCATGACGAGGTAGGCCGATATAAGCTATCCTCCTTAGTTATGAGTCCAGTGACCAATTTGAAAACGTAGTGTAACGGCAGCGACGTATTTGGATCGGATATTTGCACTTGTAGGCCTTACCTCATCTTCGGTATCGAAGAGGCCGTCCGCGAAGCACAGAACGGCGGCAGCGGCGTCGTGATCTATTTCAGGAAGGAAGGACGGGCTTTGGGCGAAGTTACCAAGGTATGGCTGGCTCTACGGTGTACAAGTATTGAACTGAGCTGACGGGCTGTAGTATCGTGCGTGCTAATGGGCCGCTCCCCGTATTCTGGAGATGCTAATACGTTCCCCACAGTCGTCTACAATGCGCGAAAGCGCGGAGAAGATCGAGCCTCCGACTATTTCAAGCGGACCGAGAATGTTGCCGGCGTCAAGGATATGCGCTTTCAAGCGCTGATGCCGGATATCCTACATTGGCTTGGCATCAAGAAGATCGATCGGATGTTGAGCATGAGCAAGTGGGTCCACCCTAGCATTAATGTGGCCTTGCTCATAGAGACTGACAATGATCGACAGCATGAAATATGACGCCATCGTCGGCCAGGGGTGAGTCTGGCGAAAAGAAACATAAGCCTCCTGCCTAATGTTTGAGCAGAATTCCTATCCACGAGCGCGTGGAACTCCCCGAAGAACTGATCCCTGCGGACTCACGGGTCGAGATCGATGCTAAGATTACTGCTGGTATGGGCCCTTTCTAACAAGCTAGTTTCATGGTGTGAGAGGAAACTGATCTATGACAGGCTATTTCACAACTGGGAATAGAATGACGGAGGACGAATTGAAGGCTGTACAAGGACGGATGTGGGATGAGTATGTCCCCTTCTTATTCGACGCGGAGTTTGTGTTAACGGATAAAATAGCATCGACCACTAAGGCATACCCATGATTGATTTCAGGTACAGCCGCGGTAGCAGGCTCCTCAAAATTGTATTCTGGTAATACTGAATACATTCTCCGCAGGGCACAGCATGCTCACTACCTGCGAATACGTGCGCTCGAGGGGTACTTCGTTGTACTTTATGCCTCCAACCTTTACCAGCCCACCAAGGCCAGCAAAGGAAGAACAGCGGTTGGCCGATGCTGCCAATTTGGGCATTGGTCTTGTGGAGATTTTCATGCTTCTCAAGTCAGGCTTGCTGGCAGTTGTCATGGCACGATGCAATACACTTTTCTATACATCCGCACCCGTTAATAGGGCGAGTCTCTAATTGTGTAAACCAACTCTGAACGACCAACTTGTAACGTCGTTGTTATTGCCGGTGACCTGGCTCCCTGGCCGTCCATTATAATGGCTGGTTGTACGGATTATCGCGGCGTTCGCGTCGAGTATCCACACCTGTCTGAGCTGACAACTTCAGTTCTTCTAGCCCACTCCTAGGGCTCCCCCAGTTGGCCTGGACCAAGCAAAAACTGGAGAAGCCCTGCAGCATGGACCGCGAAGGTTTGCTATGACTGGACACCAAGGACAGGCATCCCGACTGTTTTGGGATGGACCGTTCTATATGACTGCAGGTATGGAGAGCGAGTGGTGAATTGTCAATGCATTCCCCACCCCAATGTATGTGAGTGAATGGCGTTGTGAGGGGCGGTTAGGCCGTATTGCTGCAGAGTATTCGCCCAAGAGCAAGCCGAGACCATACAGCGAGTACCACATAGTTAGCACGACCCCATGCCATTGACATGTGGCATTGGGTCAAGTGCGCGGAGGAGAACTGTTCCACAATACCATGGCGCCGTAAACAAGAGAATAAGAACGAGGGAGCGTGTTGTTTTCTATAAGACTTCGAATCTCGGTTTCGCTGCGGAACTATACAATCATACACCATATTGGCTTCGACCTGTAGTAGAAGATCAAAATTGTCACGCAAGGGCATAATTGCACGCCGTCTCGTGCACATTAACGACCGCAAGAGAGCGATTCCTTCACCGCGACCGCTGCCGATATGGCTACTTTATCACCGACCCCTCACTATTTCCCGCTAAGGGAATCGTCACCAAGATCAAGGGACAGCAGTCGACGGCGACCTTCACGGCCACGTTTACTCAGGGCCTGCGCTACCGAGCCTTCTATTACCACATTGAATTCGTGTTCCGGAGTCCTAACGGCGCCGAACGCAAATCGACGAGCAACCGAGCTGCTAAGTCGTGTCGTCGTATCCAAATCGAATTCTGAGGATCTTCTCAGGTCATCGCCACCGTCTCCGTCCTCTACCAGGAGCTTTAGAATTGAAGCCGAGGACGGAACCGGTCATCGGCTATCGGAAACCACGCAGCGGTCGATGATGCAGAGTAATAGTCAACGTATGTCTCACCCCAGCAGCTGTCGTCCTGCTTCGGTAATACTAACGTCAGGTCCAGATTCGGCACGCTATTTCAGCTTTCCCAGCTTCGAGGCGTGGGAACAAGGAACGCGGCAAGAGGAGGAGAAGGCATTGTGAAGGCACTATAGAGGCTTGTGTATATACTCAAAACAATTCTTTCCTCATGCGGGTCGTAGAGGCTCCAAAGGATCCCGAGGAAGGGCGTCCCTGGTAATGACGGAAGGGAATCTCATTAGGGCGGGGGGAGGGCGCCCTGGTGCCGGAAATCATAAGGGGACCGTTGACGGACACACCGGGTGTGGCTGGGATTGGCGCTGGGACATGGGGGAAAGGACCAACAGGCATGGGCGACAAGAAGGCTCATATGGCGTTGGGCGTTTGGCGTTTGCGGGCTGGTCGTATTTGATATTCAGCGAAGGCGTTGGGGAAGAGAGAAGCAACTGCCAGTCAAGCATTGCTAGCTCATTCTGGACCAGGGAACTATATACCTCTGTAGTGTTAGTCTGTTCGGTTACCGCCATAATGAATAATTCTTGTAGCAAGGCTGCGCAGCGTACCTACATATAGGTAGTGCTTGAAACGGTGTCCACTCCCGCTTGAATAGTGGTGGGCGAGGAGACATAAGAGCATTCTAGCATCTAGCTAGGGTAACTATGGGTGTTAAATACATTTGGCAAATGCAGAATGGTCGTAGGTAGTAGGTAGTTATCACGCAAAGCGCCGCCACCTGACGGGGGTTCTTGGGCGAGAATGAGAAGACAGGAAAATGGTTGCTATTTTCAATATATACATAATCAAGAGCGATAAATAGGGCAGGAGCATATCGATCGTCGCCGACACGAACGGCGATAAAAAGAACGTCCAGTGTCTACAACTTAATGTATTGCCCTGACCGTCTGTACATTATTCGCCATTTAATGGCTGTAGGCAATACGTACTACGTAGGTAAAAAGGTACATATTTTCGCCCCCTCCTCTTAGTAGACTTCACCTCTCACTATTACCGCATTGACCCCTAGATCCGACCCCACAATTTGAATTTTTTGAGCCACAGCCGACGTTTTCCCACTCTGCACACAAACTTTCGAAATTTCGCAATCAATTATTCCTGCAAACCGCCCGGGCCCTCCTGAGTTGAACAATCACCCACTTCCGCCAACAAGCGCAAACCAACAGTCCTTCAACACCAATTCCCCGGGTACCGTCCTGAGTTGCGAGGTATCACGATCCTCTCGCAAAGATGGCTGTTGGAAAGTGAGTAGCGACGGAAGCTCCCACCGATTCGCGATGCCCTGCCCGATTTGCATCCCCCGTCACACTTTGACACGAAAGCCAACTCGTTTATATGAGGGTGGCCACGCAATGCGAAGCAAGCGAATACTGACCAAGTTTCAATCAATAGGAACAAGAGACTGTCCAAGGGCAAGAAGGGCCTCAAGAAGAGGACCCAGGACCCCTTTGCCCGCAAGGACTGGTATTCCATCAAGGTATGCTCACGACCACTCAACCGCCGCCACGGTTACCGCCGTGTCGAAGTCATTACTCGAGACTAACGAACTCTTAAATAACCATAGGCTCCCTCGCCTTTCAACATCCGAGAGTACGCTTCCCAAGCCCGCACTCGTGAGATTAAAATCATCGACGCCTATCTGACTGTTGCAATATTAGTGTCGGCAAGACCCTGGTCAACCGAACGACTGGTCTCAAGAACGCAAACGACGCCCTGAAGGGCCGTATCTTCGAGGTCTCCCTAGCCGATCTGCAGAAGGATGAGGATCACGCCTTCCGAAAAGTTAAGCTGCGAGTGGACGAGGTCCAGGGCAAAAACTGTCTTACCAACTTCCACGGCCTTGATTTCACCTCGGACAAGCTTCGTTCCCTCGTGCGAAAGTGGCAAACTCTCATCGAGGCCAACGTCACCGTCAAGACCACCGACGATTATCTTCTACGCCTCTTCGCCATTGCCTTTACCAAGCGCCGACCTAACCAGGTCAAGAAGACCACATACGCCGCGTCGTCTCAGATCCGTGCTATCCGGAAAAAGATGGTTGAGATTATCCAGCGAGAGGCAACCACCTGCACCCTGCAGCAGCTGACGTCCAAGCTGATACCCGAGGTGATCGGCCGCGAGATCGAGAAGTCCACACAAGGAATCTACCCTCTGCAGAATGTATGTTGGGATCCATACCCAATCCAGCACGAAGCGGGGAATGTGCTACTCTGAGGACTTGCTAACATAGGTGCTTCTTAGGTCCACATCCGAAAGGTCAAGCTCCTGAAGGCGCCCAAATTCGACCTAGGTGCCCTGATGACCCTGCACGGCGAGTCGACGACGAACGAGGAGGGCCAGAAGGTGGAGCGGGAGTTCAAGGAGCGTGTTCTCGATGAGGTCTAAATTACTATCTGGCGTGATCCTGGAACGGTGTGCGTTATTTCGTAATGGCATTAGGTCTCACTTGTGATTGCATTGCGCGGCACGGTAGCCGCGAATACAGCATCCTCTCCGAGCAGATAAAAGGGGAGTATTAGCTGATATACCTGAAATATGTCAAGGGCAGCCTGGCTCGTTAGCCTGCATGTGTGGCGTATACTGTGTGACCAACATATTCTTCTGAAGTCTGTCAGACCTTGAGGACAGGTGTCTTGGGCGTCACGGGCTTCTAAGCATGCCCGCCTGTCCATCACTAGTCGCAGGGTCCTAAAGATGCGCACCACGCGTTCTGGTATAGGGCGAGGTATAACACACTCAAGATACCGGTTGCTACTACGGTCCTCCTGCTTATGGCCTACGTAGAAATTGTTGAATAAAATGTCACGTCAATGTAAGGCGTCCTCTATTTTCCTAGTATTACTTTTGAGGGTCACGAATGCCCCACCCAGGTACGGGGATGAATGAGAGATATTTTAAACAGAGAAAGTGCTACAACAATGTCTTGGCAACACCGACCTACCCATCAAGAAGACGGCATCACTAACATTAGGGGGAGCAGAATCCCTTGTTTTCGGCTCACCTGTACAAACAAGCAAGCAGGGAGGTTCACACCTGGGTGTTGCTCTTGATAGATCGTGCCTTACTTATCTAAAGGCTTGGCTTGCACCTAGACTAACTTCGATGTACCGGTAGCCTGCCCCCATGTGTACTTGTCTATCAGATAGTTCAGAGGGACCTAACGTTAGTAGGTTTAACATCCGCCTCACCAATGCAACATCGGCTGAGCATCTATCCCGCCCACACGGAACCGTTGCAAATAGCCGTGCACGACGTAATAATACATTAAGCTGCGTACATTCAAATCAGCAGCAGTATTGACCTCCTGTCACTGTAAATCTTATCTGAACTGGAGCCTGGCTTCACTGGCTGCTTCAAAGTGTGTCTGTACGAATCCCGCTGGTATGTCATCAGAGGAGACATTGCCGGTGCTCAAGCTTCTATGCATCGGGCCTTCCGGGGCAGGCAAGTCGGCTTGTAAGTAATCAAGGATTGGTGCCGGCACCACTATGCCCACCACATAGCGGAGACTGTCCAAACCTAACATGCAATGACTAAAAGTACTTGTGAGATATTGCGAGGATCAGTTTGACCCGGAATCCTCGACGGCCACGATCGGAATTGACTTCAAGGTGAGAAGAGACTCCCATCGAGCTACTTCGCGTCTAGCATGGCTAGTGAGCAGCTCGACTCCCATAATGTTGGCTGATCAGTGTCCCCGTAACGGGTTCAGATGAAGAAACTGGCTGTAAGGGGCAAGGCATACCGTCTGAACATCTTTGACACGGTAAGCATTCCTCCCATTCCTAGTGCCCGCGTTCATAGCCGTGTGCTTGTTCTACGTCTGACTCCCGTTATATGGATCGGGTATACAGGCTGGCCAGGAAAGGTTCCGAACCTTGTCGACAAGCTACTACCGCGGCGCCCATGGAGTCATCATTGTTTACGACATTTCAAGTAGGAGAAGCTTCCTTGGTCTAGAGAAGTGGGTCGACGAGGCAAGGTCGAATGCTTCCCCTGGTGCCGTGCTCTACTTGGTACGTAATCCGCAAAGTTCCCGTCCGCTGCTCCTCGTAACGTCTCGGCTGATAAGACCACAAGGTTGGGAGCAAGTTGGATAAAGCAGCGTCTGGTGGCCGGGCAGTGTCGTTCGAAGAGGGTAAGGCATTTGCAGAGGCCCACGGTATAGGGTTTTGCGAAGTCAGTTCCAAAACTCGAGAGAACGTGAGGACACCATTCCTTGAAGTCGTCGATCAGATCGTCCAGAAACCAGAACTTATATCAACTACGACACGAAGGGGCAATACGTTAGATCTGAGCGGCGGCACTAGCTACATTCCCGCTTGTCCTTGTTAGTCATCAGTCCAGTGCCTACATTATTGTGTTGAATCTCAACAGTCCACGTGTATGAAAAAGGGGATTCCTTTATGGCTTCAGAGTGGCAGTGCTAGAAAGCCACAGGGCACATGATACCTGTACCTATAAATCCGAGCCGCTGCGTGCCACTTGATGGGCTCACTCTTTCGGCGATAAGAACTCTATCACAGCTAAACGGTGGCCGGTTAGTTCTATCTCAGGGTCCAAGCGTTTCCCGCCTGACAAAGAGCTCTCACCTTGCAGAAATTCTTGGGGTTTCTCGGATATGAGCCAGTGTCCTGCTTCAACATCCACCAACGAGAAGCGCGGGAAGAACCGGCCGATCAGGGGAATGACCTCATCAGGAACGTATTTGCTATGCGTGCCTCGGATAAATAGTGCCGGCTTCTCGAAGCGCAGCTGGTCGGGGTCCTTGTATGGGAAATCGCCAAGGTTGTCAAGAGACTTAGCCAATACGCTGAGAGGGACTCGAAACTTTTGCGTCTCGCTACACTCGGGCCGGTAGAGATTTCCTAGAAGAAATTGACGAATGGGAAGTTCCTGTTGCTATTCATCAGCCTCCAAATGAGCATATAACAGATGGCTGAGCTCACAGGTTCGAACTCTTGTAGGATGTTGTCGGCATCTCTCTGGCGCGTAACCCCAGATTCCTCAATTTTCCTCATGCCTTGTATATATTTGGCGAAGGAGCTGTTAAGCGTCGCATCAACCGGGGCATTGTCAACCGAGACCAAGTTGCCAACGAGATGAGGCTGGCTTAACGCGAGCGTCATTGCCGTCTTGGCTCCCCTGTTCCAAAATAAGATTCGGGAATTTCGGTGGGCAAAGAGCATCGTCGGGGGCGACACTCACATCGAGTGACCGATGAGGGTCGAGTCCTTCAGACCATGGTGATGGATAAAGCCAGCGACGTCTTCAGCCATGGCGGTGTAGTCGTGCCTCGGTGCATGGGGAGATTCTCCGTGGTTGCGCAGATCCTGGTGACCCAAGCGTCAGAGAAAGGGAGTAGCGAACGACGATGGCGGCAGCCGTCTTACTAGGGCATAAACATGGCGCTTCAGGTCTCGAGCCAGTACTCTTCATCCCATTCATTCAGTCAGCCGGACTCTAACCCTATCACTGGTCCCCTCCACCAGGGTATCGACACATGCGTAGCCTATGCCTTCTCTTACTTGGAGACTGTGCGGTTGTTCTTCTTGGACCCAAACAAGCCGTGCATGAAAATGATAGGCGCATCCTGTGGAAAGCGGTCAGACCCAGGGGGCGCGTGGTGGTCGTATGCCAGAGGCAGTGTATGGCTCGACGAAAAAGGGTGTGAACGGATCACTCTCGATAGGGCCTTCGTGATGCACGGAATGGGCCGGGCATTGTAACGCCGGGTCGCCATGATGGGTCTTCGTCGGGTCAAATGAAGCTCTTCACAAGCCTCAATTCAGACCGCGGGTGGATAAGGTGGAAATTGCTATGCTGTGGTTAACCCCTTTGACTCCCTCGGGGTACGGGTGGTCCGCTTTTCCCTGACAGCTCGTCGATGTGTTTTCAACCGAGTATCCTATTTGCTAAAAGGATGTTCCGGCATCGGCACAGACCGAACTTTTTCGTTTGATAAGATAACGGATACAATATGCCCGCCGGAAGTGGGGCCGATAGCAACGACCTCACTCGGGGGGCACAAGCGACCCCGGCACTCCTCGGCCGCACCGTGCCGTGGCAGCGCAGAAAGACTGCGAATTTGGCAATACTGCCTGTCACAAAGGGAACCCGCAAGCGTCGGCCCCATCCTCGGCCCGGACTCTGCGATTACATAGGTATTCCGCCGTGACATAGCCGAAATGCACGACAGAACAATCGCTGCCAGACTCTTAACTCGACAATGTCCAGCTTACTTCTCACGAGAAAATCGAATCTCCATACCACCTGCTACAATACCAAACAAATAATTTGAGGGAAATGTTTCCGATACTCGCGGTTACTTTAGAAGTCCAACTTAGTCACGGCCGGAGCCCGGTGGTTTAAAATGATATCCTTTCGCTCCGGTGTTAAATATCGGGATACCGGGTTAGCTTACTTAAACAAAAGAAATTATGTTAATTTAAAATTTACATATAGATGTTTAAACCAGGGTAAAAGAAACAGTGAAATAAATAAATTGTTTTAACTACGTTTAAATCATAAAAGAAATACTTAAGGTAGGTACAATTAATGTTATTAAGGTCAGGCTTTCTTTATAAGATCAGGGCTGCGCCTATTACATGGCCGCATCTAGTACTTTTAATTAAGAAAATAACGTTAAAGGTTAATATATTTAATAAGCCTTTTTAAAAACAATCTTAATACTAATAATAAAGTTCTTAAATATAAGTGCTAATATTAAATTTTTTAGTTTTAAACGCGTTTAATATTATTTATATAAATTTATAATATTTATTATTTATAACTTTTATAATAATATATTATATAAACGAACTAGCTGTATAAATAAACTGGCAGGGTTTTCTTATTTTAAGATAAATAACTTAAGTAAAGTTATTATATTATAATAAATTTTTTTAAATTAAATTACAGTTTTGCAAATTAAACGTATTTATAAAATTTTTATAAATACGCGTATTTGTTATAATACAGGAACAGGGGTTCCTGTCTTGGAGAAACCGACCTCCGGAGCCTGGTATGGGCTCCTTACGGCTGATCTTCGTGTAAGGAAAGTTTGGCTTTCCTTGCGTTAAGATATAGTAATCTGGTGGATCTGGCGGATTTGGGACTAGATCCAACAGATCTTATAAATTTACGACATACTTATTAAATCCAGATAGATATATAACGAACGGTTTTTTATATAAATAATACTTATTTAATTTCGTTTTTTAGTTATTATTTTAAGCTTTTAATTAAAATAATTATACCGTTTTTTAATTAAGGGAAAAATCCGTAAAAATTTTTAACAAATACCTTATTTATTACGTTATTATTATTTGCAAATTAAAATTTTCTATTTCGGATACTGTTTATATTTTTAGGTGGATGTATGATAGGTTCGTTATATTTTGATAATTTTTTGATTAATAGTTAACGAATGATTTAAGGCCTAGTTAGGTATAAGTTTTTTTTAAATATAGTAAAAACGATATTATAAAACGACGTTTAGTAGATAGATAATATACTTAATTCCTGTTATTAGTTAGTAAGGGATTAGTAACCGGATTAAATAATTTATTTTTTATTAAAAAAGTTTTTTAGTTAATCGATAATATGGTATTTATAATTATTAAAGTTAGGCGATAAGAAAAGTTTTTTTTAATAGTAATTTACCTTTATTTTTTTTTAAAAATAAAGGAGATTATTAAGGTTTAGGTTAAGGAGTCCGGCCAAGAAGAAGAAAAGGAATTAAAGGTAAAAGTTGAAAAAGGGAAGGAGAAAAAAGTTAGTTACTTGCTGGAAAGGTATTTAATTAATTTAAGCTTATTTTTAAGGATTACTTAATAAACTTTCCCGACGACTGGTTAAATGTTACTAATTATATTTTTAATAGTTACGATAATTTTAAAGAACGAATATAAGTTTTATACGGAAATATAAATAAATAATAATATATAATTAAATCGATATATAGATTTAAATAAATTATCTTAATAACCGACTATATAATCGAATTTAACCGGTTTACGGTTATTTTTAAACTTCCTTGAAATGCATTATTTTTTTTATTATGACGGTTTAAAGGAGCAGGTTAAGGATGAAATATTTAAGGTATTTAAGATAGGTACTTTTAAAGATTATATAAATAAGGTTATTATTACCGGCCGACGTATTTTTAATCGGTACCTTAAAAAGAAAGGTACCGGTAAACGAAGTAGTAATAAACGTCTTAGTGAAGGTAAGAAAATAAAGGATAAATTTTAAAAGGAAATTAATATTATTTTAATAACATTTAAGAAAGATAAATTTAAAATTGAATGTTTTAATTGTGGTAAAAAGGGTTATTTTAAGAATAAATGTTACTTTTTAGCGAAAAAAGGGAATCTTTAAAAAGAAAAGATTTCTTAGCTTAAAAAAAAGGTTCGCGCGGCCGAATGAGATATAGATAACGAGGAAAAGGATGAAAAGAAAGTAAACCTTATTTTCGCCGATCAGGAATTTATTATTATTACGACTAATAGAGTCGGAAATAGCGACCTAAATTATAAAGATTATATTATTTGCAAAAATGTTATAGTTAAAGTTTGTAAATATTATTTAAGATAAGTAGTTTTTAGGATAACTATTACGTTAGGATATATTTGTTACTTTAATATATAAAAGTGTGAGATATATACTTAAGACGGTTAGTTACGAAAAGATTTCGGTAATTATAGATAGTTATGCTTTAAGTATTATATTTTTCCGGAATGTATAATATACCTTAAACCAGCAGATAATTATAAACTTTTATATTTTATTGCTTATTATAATTATAATTACTTTATCTATTAACAAACTAAAGAAGATAATAACTTTTAGCCAGGATATAACGAAGAAACGTTTATAAAACCAGATGATAAATGCAAATATATAAAAACCCCTTAATAGCCAAATTACCTTAGGTCTTATTATTTATATCCTAAATTAAAATAAAGTCGGAAGGTTATAACGTAAGGATATTTATATTATTTATTAATATTATATAATAAATACGAATTTTTAATTATAAGAGTATCCCTTTCGGAGGTTTATTTTTTTAATCTGATAATTCGTAAAAAATAGGATTTAAGAAAAAGTTTTAAAAAAGATTATTTTTAAATGTCAGTTTGGTAATAAAAAATGGTTTAAGTATATGGATAATTATTATACCAAGTATATAGCCCGAAAAATACGCGAATAAAAATGTTTTTTAATTTCTAAAGTATATTAATTAAAAAATTATAAAAGCTTTCGAAAATAAAGTACCGAAAAGCTTTTATATATAAGATTTTATACGAGAAAAAAATACGAAATTAAATCGAAATTATTTTTTATTACGGAAATAGGATATTTAACGTAATAATCGATTCCGGCGTAAAAAGAAACTTTATTTTTTTAAGGTAATTAAAAGGTACTAAATGTTTTTAAAAATATAAATAATAATTATATAAGTTACGTATAATTAATAAAAACTTATTTATTTACGATAACGGCCGAGTTTTCCGTAAAATAAAGGAACTTATAATTTAAATATAAAGATATTTAAAACGGATTATTTTCGATATCGCCGATATTTTAGGAGACGATATTATTTTGGAAATACCGTAACTTTATTTTAATAATTTACGAATTAATTAGAAAAAATAAACGTTTTCGTAAAATAATTTTAAGAAAACATTTTATAAAATTTATTACATAAATAAAAAAAGTTAAGGTTTTTAATTTAATATTAACAATACCTTTTAAATACCGATAATTTAAAAAGTTATTTAAAAAACGAACCCGAAAAAATTTATTTAATTATAATTAATAAAATTATAAATTTTTTATTAAAAAAGGATATTATTTAAAACTTTATTAAATTTATTATATAAACCTTAAAAAATTAAAACCTTTTAAAAAAGTTTTTAACGAAACTTTAAAAAAGGTTATATTTAAAAATTTAAATTACCTATAAAATATCCAGTTATAATAATATTAAAAATAAAAGATAATAAAATCAGAATCGATAAAAACGGAAAATTAATATACCGACGAATACATAATTATCGATAATTAAATAATATTATTATTAAAAATAAATATCCCTTAACGTTAATAAATATTATAAAAGAAAATATTAATAAAACCAAATAATTCATAATTTTAAACTTACCGGACGGCTATTACTTAATTCGAATTATTAAAAGCGAAAAATAAAAAACCGCCTTTAAAACTATTTATGGATATTACGAATATAAAGTTATGCCCTAGGGCTTAATTAATATTCCAGCCAGCTTTTAATATATACTTATTATTATCTTACGGAAATTTTTAAATAAATTCGTTTTCGTTTACTTGAACGATATTTTTATTTATTTAAAAATTAAAAAAAAAATTTAAAAAATATATCGCTTAAATATTAAAAACCTTTAAAAAAATTAACCTATTAATAAACGTTGAAAAAAGCGTTTAATATATTTAAAAGTTAAATTTTTTAAGCTTTATTATTACCTTTAAATAAATTTAAATTTAAATTTCCAAATTAAAAATAATTAAAAACTGGCCAATTTTTAATAAAGTTATTATTATTAATATCCGTTAATTTTTAAAATTTACTGGTTACGTACGGCCCTTAATCCAAGATTATAGCAAACTTGCCAGCCCTTTAACCAAGCTTATTACCAAAAAGTACGTTGAAAAATTCGAATTTTTAAATAAAATAAAAAAAAACCTTCCAAAAAATTAAGAACAAAATTATTAACGTTCCGGTAATTAAATTACCAAATTATAACCAAAAAACCAACTTAAAATAAACGCTTTAAATTACGTCTTTAAAGTAATTTTAAAACAGTTAAAAAGTAATAAAAATGGTACCCAGTAACGTATTTTTCCAAAATTTTTAAAGATACAAAACTTAAGTATTTTATTTACGATAAGGAATTATTAACGATTATTTTAATACTTAAAAAATAAGAATTATTCCTTAATAAAATTAAGGAATTATTTAATATTTATTTAACCATAAAAATCCTATTCGATTTATAATAACCCAAAAACTAAATAAATACCATAAGAATTAAATAATTTTCTTATCCAAGTTTAACTTTAAAATTTACCATATTAAAGGCAAAAAAAATATTTAGGCGGATATTTTAAGCCGAAAAGGAAACTATAAATCGAAAATTTCTAAGCGATATATATAAATATTATATCATAAAAACGATAAGATAATATAACTATATATAACTTTAAAACAGTTTACTTTAAAAAAAGTTAACTTAATTCCGAAACTTTTATAACTTAAAAAAAAAAATTTTTAAAAGGAAACGACAAAAATTACTTATTATTCCGCGGCAAAATTTATATCCCCTACTAATAATAATAAAAATTTGTTAAAAAATTTTATAAAAACTTTTGATACGGATATTAAAAAAATTTAAAATTATTAAGTAACTTTAAAAAATATATGATTTTTTAAAACTCCGCCAGATAATTAAATAAGTAATTAAAAATTATAATATTTATAATAAGGTTAAAATAGCCCGTTATAAGCCGTATGGTTTACTGTAACTTACGGATATACCTAATAAAGCATAGAATACCATAATTTAAAATTTTATTATTAATTTCCTTATATCGAAAAACCCCGTTACCAAAATCGAATATAATACGGTATAAATAATTATTAATAAACTTACCAAATATGGGTATTTTTTACTTTTTAAAAAAACTGCGACGGTAAAATAATTAACTTACGTTTTTATTCGATATTATTTAAATAAGCATAAAATATTAAAAAAAAAATTTTTAATCGAAATAAATTTTTTATATCCAAATTCGGTATTAGTTTTTTTAAATAAATTAATATTAAGCTTAAATTTTCGATAACTTTTTATCTTTAAATAAATAATTAAACAAAACGATTAAATTAAACCCTAAAATAATAGTTTCGAAATTATATTAATTATTAACAAAATAATTAAATTAAACTTTTACTATTTATATAAATAATTTATAATACTTCTATTAATAAAAATATGGACGTATTACCTTATATAGCTATATATAAACATAACATAATAACTTAACGATCAAAGTAATTAATACGTAAAATATTAATTATTACCGCCATAATTTTACGAATAAAAATAATAATAACAGAAATTAAAATAATATAAGCCCGACTTTAAATTAAATTATAATTTTTGCAAAAAAAAAATGGCCTAGTATTATAATTAAAAAAATTTAAAAGATTAATTTTAACGAAAGGAAATAAAGTTTATTTATTACGTTAAAAATAAAACGTAACGATAAATTTTTTCCAGATTAAAATAAAAAAACTTAACGATAAATTTAATTTTAAAAAACTTAATCCGTTTAAAATTAAAAAAGTTATTTTAAAAATTAATTATAAATTATCGTTACCTAAAACCATAAAAATATACCTTATATTTCATATTTCCTTATTAAAACCAGTTTTAAAAAACGTCCCGTTTAAAAAAAATTAAAAATCGAAAAAAACGATAACAAATACGAAATCGAAAAAATATTAAACTTTAAAATAATTAAAAACAAAATCCAGTACCTGGTTAAATGGATAGATTACCTACTTAAAAATAATACATAAAAACCATTTAAATACCTAACGAATACGATAAACCTGGTTAAGGATTTTCACTAACAAAATCCTAACCAACCGTCTCTAATACGGCCAAGGTCGCGGGCGACAACGGTCCCTTACCCAAATCCAAATTTAAAACGTTCCAGCCGAAAAAAATAAACGCTTTTATCACAATATTTATCTTAAAAACAAATCGCGCTTACTTTATTTTGACGTAACGATACTTTTCTTCCAACCTTTCCCATTTTTCCAATTAATCCAATTTTAAATCTTCCTTTAACATTTTTAAAACCCTTTTTTAAAAAGATCCTATTAAAAACGCAAACGTTTTAACCTCCCAATAAATTCTTTTTATTTTTCTTCCTACTAACGTCGCAATTTATTTAATTTTTCTTTACGATTTCCTAATACTCCAGGAAACTATCTTTAACTTTCCGCTACTTTTATTATAATCGTTTTTATATTTTATTTATTTTCTTTAACCAATTTATAACTTCCGCATTATAAAAAAAACGTTAATAACGAATATAACAATCATAATTTAAGTATTCAAAAAAAAAATTTAATCGGTTTTGCCGAACCGAATATAATTAAAATAAAGAAAAGTTTTGAACCTAAAAATTTTAATTAATTCAATACGAATATTACGAATATTACGTTAATTTTTACGTAACTTTTTTTTTTGCTTTTTTTTTCGACCTATTTTAATAAAGTTAACTAAAAAATTACAAAAAACTTTTCTAACAAAATAAAAAAGTTACGGTTTTTATTTTTAAGATAAAAATCCTTAAAAAAAAGGAAATAATATTATAATACCAAACTAAAAATTCCTATCTTAAAAAAACCGGCTTCCGGAACCTGGTATAAACTTTTTACGGCTAATTTTCGGGTAAAAAAAACTTAACTTTTCCCGTACCAAAATATAATAATCTGGTAAATCTGGCGGATTTAGAACCAAATCCAACAAATCCCACAAATTTACGATATATTTATTAAATCCAAATAAATATATAACGAACGGTTTCTTATATAAATAATACCTATTTAATTTCGTTTTTTAATTATTAATTTAAGCTTTTAACTAAAGGCAACTGTACCGTTCTTTAGTTAAAGGAAAAATCTGCAAATCTTTTTAACGAATATTTTATTTATTACGTTATTATTACCTGCAAATCAAAAACCCTCATTTCGGATACTGCTTATACCTCCAGGTGGATATATAACAGGTTCGTTACAGTATTATATCCGGGCCTTTTAAAATAATATATTACCTTTTTTAAAGTATAATTTTTATATAACGATTATATTAATTATTATTAACTATAATTTTATTACCTATTTTCTGTGCGGTTAAAAAGTAAGTTTTTTTAATATAACATATATGTAAATAAGATGGGTTCTGTAAAAATCCTCCTGTTGCGGATTACCGGTATCGCATATTTGGAATTACGCGGCATGCTGTCCTGATAAATGGTAACTCTAGAAGGTGTAGGAACGATCAAGACTGGCAAGGGCTTACAAAACCTTTTATGCGCACTTAAGGTTTACCCTAAAGGCTTATTACGACCCTGCCGAACCAGCCAGCGGGCATAAGATTCATCAGGGTCGAAGCTAGTCGGCAACCACGCATCAGTCGGCTTCAAAGTAGGGTTCTATGCGACTAAAGTATATAATCTATCCTAACTGTAAATATTCTTAATGAATTATCGGATTCGAAAATATTAGATATAATATTTATCGTATAGATTATATATATACTAATTTCCTATACATTTAACTTCGCCTGGAAAATAAAGCTTAAACATAAATTAATCTTATGATATAATAAATGATTTAATTTTTAAAAATGTTTATTATTAATCCTTTAACTTTTATTAAGGACGTAATTAAAATTATATAATTAAACAGATTTTTATTTAAGGAAAGTAATTTAATATTAAAGTGATTAATAACTTTTATTTTAAATTTTACCGTTTTAATTATTTTTAATAACAAATATCAGTAACTGGTGCTTTTAAATATAAACGGCTGGTAGGGTTTGTGGCCCAGGCTTTATGGGCCAGGTAGCAGAATGCTGGCTGGGACAACCTTTATCCACTAATAATCCTTTATTACCTAATGGTATATATAAGGGCGATTGCCTGCGCATTAGATTAATCCGTCCCTGTAATATTATTTAAAAAACGTATAAAAGTTACGCAAATATTAAAATTTAATTACTGTAATTAATAATATAATAATATTTTTTTAATGAATTAATGACCGTGCTACGTTACACGAAATAATTAATTATAAATTAATAATTAAGTTATTTTTTAAAAAAAAGAGATTTTAAAAGCGTTTACTTAAATAACGAATTAAAAAATTATAGTTAGTTATAACAAACAAACGTAAAACTTTTAAGATGCTTTTTAATAAGTAAATTAAGAACTTATCCGACAATAACTTTATTTCTAAGGACCGGAAATATACAAGTAATAATTCTTTCCCTTTTCCCCAATCTGAATTCTTTTATCGAAATGTTCCTTAAAACGAATAGTTTTATAATAAGGGAAACCCCCCAAAAAATTTTAAAGTTATTTTTATTAAGAAATAGCTTTTTGTCTTAATAATAACGATTAAACCTAAACAAGCTTAAAACGTTTATTTAAAATTAATATACCGAAATAAATTTAATAAACTTTATACCTTTTTAGGTATTAATGTAGATAATATTATAAAAAAAACCTTAAAGTACGGAAGGAATAAATATTAAAAGGTTAAAAATAAAATAAAATATAAGCTTTTAAAATTAACAAATTAGCGACATAATAATACCATTAAACGATATAATAACGAAGTTTTTAAATTCGTCCGAAAATAAAATATAACAAGATTCGAAAAGTTTGCGAAATATAAATATAAAGGAATTAAAAAAAGGTTTAATTTATAACTAAGGTAAATGGTTCGAAAAAAGTTTCGGTTATAACGTCCGTCGTAAAAAAAAAAAGTAATATGGAAAAAAGTAACTTAACGAAATTTTTTTAAAAAAAAAAGATAAAGTTACCGTTAAAGGAAAGGAAGTAGTATGTAAAAAGCTTAATAATTTAAATAACTTTTTTTTCTTTATTTTTAAACTTATTCGATAATCTCCGGAAGCGATGGAAGGGATAATATAATTTTTCAAGTAGCTTTTTCAGCTTCAGTAACTTAAACGGCTTAAGTAAATTAAGTATCAGGCTTAAAAAAGGGGAAAAGAACTTTAAGCAATTTATTAAAAACGATTTAAATTTATTTTAAAATAAGTAGAATTATTCGATAAATTAGGTTAGTTCAAAACTTTAAAGTAATACCTTAAATTTTACTTCTAAAAGATTAGTAACGAAAACGGTATAAACCTAAAGCAAGTTAATTGTTTACATTGTGCGAAAGATATTACCAAAATATTTTTTATAAAAATACTTAAGTTAATTACAGGTATTAAAAAGGGAAAAAAATATTAGGGACCTTATAGAAAACTATTATAATAGTAGGTAAAACCCGGCAAATGTTATTTAAAAGAAGTTGAATAAAATTATATACGACGGCAAATGTTTCATATAGTTTATTATTCGTGTTCAAAGATACTGGGTATAGTATCTATTGTATGGATTATATGTGTAATGATTGTCTGTGTATTTGGCTGACCCTGGAAAATAAGGCTTGAACCTAGGTCAACCTTGTATATAGTTTATTATTAAGTTTTAAAAACCCTTATAAAATGGAAAAGACTATACGATAAAATTTAAAATCGAAAAGTATATTACGACATTTCTTATTATAATAAAAAACCGCGTTAGCAGCTAATATAAGATAAGATAATTAATACTTAAATGAACGGATTATTCCTTTTAACAACTAATCGACGACTTTAATAATGAAGTCTATAACCGTATTAATAATAAGAAAAAAACGAAAAGTTTAATAACGTTTAGAAAAATAAGGGTAAGGGAAATAATAATAATAATAATTTCCAACATAATAAGCCCGTATAAAATAAGAATAAAAAGACGTTTTATTTTAATTATGGTAAATAAAAATATTTTATAAAAATTGCTTTAAGTTATAAAAGGAGAAAAAAGATAAAAGAAAAAAAGAAAACGAGGTTAACGTTAAGGGAATAATAATAATTAGAGGAATAGTTTTGAAAAGGCCTGTATTAATAATTAAGGTAAAGAATAATTTATCCGTAAAGGCATGGCAGGCTTATACCGTTTTAATAAAGGAATATTTAGCGCCTATGTTAATAAATAATAGTTTTAAGATTTTATGTAATGGTATAATAAGATGATTAAAGAGCCAGCTGTAATAGTTAAGAACGTTAAAAGCGCTAAAGTTATAATAACTAACTTCCTTAAAGTTTTAATAACTAAAGGCCTAAAAGTAACAGTTATAAATAATACAATCGATTTAAAAGGTGGCTATATTAGCTAAATACCTTAAAATTATAACAGTTAAACGACTTAAAGTAGTTATTATAGGAAATGCTATATTTCTATACGCCCATTCCTTTATGAAAAATAATAAAAATCAACTGCTTTAGGATTTAAGAACGAATGTTAATAGTACGAGTAACATATGGATTTCGAAAGGGATATTATATTAGATATTAGCTTTAAGGGTATCTATATTAAAACTGGTGTAGGATTTATTAGAGGTATTTTTATCCGGATAATCAAGTAATATTTATAGGATTTCAGTAAAGAAATTAACCAGATTACGGTAAAATATACGTTATATATTAATAGATTTTCCTTGAACTGAATTTTTTAGAAAGATATATTAAAATTTTTTTTTACCTAAGTTAGAATATTTAGGTAGATTTTAATAAGTTCTAAATAATAATTGTTAGCATATTTCGAAAAATGGGTTTTTATGATTTTATTAAAAAGCCGGAAATTATTCTTTCTACACCGGAATCCGCGAATAACAAGATTTATTAATAAGGATACGCGTTAAAAAAGGTGTTCGTTAAATAATAACGGTAACCTAAAATTTTTTTTCCTAAAGGTTTTTAAGGATGGCAAAGTCCGCATAACGGATGAAGTAATAAAAAATTTTACTCTTGGTACCGCCGTTTTTACCACCTTAATATAGAATAATTAATTTGGATTGTTAAAAGGTTTACACGGATAAGCCTAAACCTTAACGAAATAAAAGTATTTTTATATAACGTATAACGTAAAAAAAATGCGGAAAGACTTGTTTATAAATCTTTAAAAACGGGGGTAATAAATAATAAAACTTATTTGTTACGATATAAATACAGTAAAACTTATTGGCATCGAAATAATAAATATTTCGGTTTTATTAGAAATAGTTTTTTGCGTTATAAAAAGTATTATGTGTTTTAAACCAAAAACGAAATATAATGAAACTTATATATATATATATATTATACGGATAACAGAACGACTAAGAATAATTTAAAAATAATTATATCTATATAACGGTAAATAGTTCGCTATAAATATAAAGAAAAAGATTTACGTAATCTAACGTATCAAGTTAATAATATTTAACTGCTATAATTAATACCGAAACAAAATTACGGAAAAAGGTATTTAATTCCTATAGGACGAAACGCGTATAACTTTGGTATAGATAAATATTCTAACATATTTTTAGAAGTTAATAATAAATGTTACAATGTACATGATTAATAGAATTAAACAATTTACAATTAAATATATAATATTAATCGAATATTTCGAAGAGGTATTTAACATTAATAAATTATATAAACGAAATAATAATTATTTTTATTATTCGGCAACAAGTGTAAAGTTTTAGTAAATAAAAATTATAAAATTAAAATATTACAAAGTTAAAAGCCCAAAGAGCTAAAAAAGTATTATAAAATTATTACAGGATTTATAATTATAAAGTATAATCTTAAAAGGGCGGTAGGTTACTTATAATACCATATACTAGAATTTATAAGAACTTAAAGAAACCAGGGAAGCCTTCCGATTTCAAAAATATCATTCGATTGGTTGATAACTTATAGAAAAGCATCTAAAGTACCGCTTAGGGCAAAAAGATATCGGAATAAAGAATAAAAATAATAACCGTATTTTAAAAGAGGGTACGAACTAAAAGATTAAATAAATTATGCGCAAAAGAGAACGCCGTAAGAAGATGATCCCTATATTACATACCCTAAAGGCCTCAGAAAAAGCCCTGAAACTAATGCACGAATTAAAATTAACTTTAACCCAAAAGAATGATAAAGGCTTATATATCTTGAATTTTTACCTATTACGAAGAAAAACGATAACGGCTTTCTTAGAAGTCATAGAGATATAAAGAAATTATCCGGAATATTTATAAATACCAATAAATAACTAAAATATTAAAAATTAAATGCGATAATATCTGTAAAAATAATTAAAAACTAACTTAAACAAGTTATCCATACTTACAAATTATTTATAGTAACAGATAACAGCTTATTCCTAAAGAAAACTATAAAAGATTTAAAACGAAAAATATGCCTTAAAATAATCATTACGGAAATCAAAACAAACTTTTGGTATAAAACCTTAAGTCTATCTTAACCGTAAAACCCGTTAATGTATAAAACCTTTAAGTCTATTTTAACCGCAAAACCCATTAATCAGTTATCGTGTTCGAAGATACTGGGTATAGTATCAATCGTATGGATTATATGTGTAATGATTTTCTGTATATTTGGCGTAGCCTGGAAAATAGGGCTTGAACCTAGAGCAACCTTGCATTAAAATATTTAATAATATGTATATAAGTTGACGTTAATACGAAATTATACTATATATATATACCTTTCGTTATATAATGTAACCAGAAAGTATATTTTAAAAACCGTACTTATAAATAACTTAAATAAAACCTGTACAAGGGTTTTAAAACAGTAATAAATAAATTAGTTATATATATTAAATACTTACTTCTTTCAGCGTTTTTATCTAGTTTTAATTATGGTTAATTATGGTATAAAAGCTGTTGCTTTAAAATACGTATTTAGTCACTAAATATAAACCAGTTATTTTTCTTACGTATTAAGTTGTTTAAGTTTATAAAAATAAAATTATATAATATTTAAATTTGTAACTATTAAATGATAAAAATATAATATTTTTAAACAAGATGTATTAAAAATTTTTTTTAAAAATATAGTTAAAAAAGATTTTTAAAATTGCTATTTTAAATATGCAAGGTTAATCTAGGTTCCAGCCTTATTTTTCAGGCTGAGCCAAATACGCAGAAAATCATTACACATATTAACCCACACGATAGATACTATACCAGTATCTTCGAACAGGATAACTGATTAACAGTTTTTACGGTTGGTTAATAATTATAATATAAAACGGGTTATAATAACTAAGAATGAACGTAATCATTTGAATTAAAGACAGAAATTTAATACTTACTTGTAAAACTTCTACAGTTATTTGTAACCGTTTACTTATTATTTTAAAACCGTATATTAGTGGTAAACGTACCCGATTTAATACCGGATTTAACGCACGTAAGGTAATATTAACCGAAATAAACCAATTATCGAACGGATCTTTAATTTTAATACGTAAATGTTTTTTATCTGGCTTTGATACGTTAAATATAATCCATTTATTGTTTATATAGCGCGTTACAATATGCGTTAAGGTTAAGGAAGCCTTAATTTTGATTAAGGCAATTTCAAAGCTTGTTTATATCGAAAATTTCAATATTACAGATTATTAAATGAAAATTTTAAACATATTTCATACGAAAATATAAGTATAGTTAAATTAGATATACAAAAGATAAAATCTTTAAGAAGACATTTATATCTTTAATAAGACGGACTTTAAATAAACCTTTTAATAATATAAATATAAAGTAATGTATTTTAAGAAATATAAACATTATATAAATTAATAAAGTATTCGAATATAAATTATAATTATTTAAATTACTATTTTATGTAAGGTTAAGATGCGTTTAAACTTTGATTTTAAGTTAAGTTAAGTTTTTAACCACTTTTTTAATTTATTAAATAAATAAGTTAAATATATCATAAGTAAGTTCTAGATATTTATTATATATCGTTTACTATGCAATATTAGTATTATAAAACGCTTCTTAAAAATTTAAAATAAGTTTAACCGTTTAAATAAATAAAACATTTCGAAAACTGGTTTTAGATAACTTGGTTTTATATACAAAATAATTGTATTTATATTCTAAAACCAATTTAACGTTAAACCTTTACGGGCTAATTTTTTCCTCGAAAACTTACGCCGTCTGGATATTTTCTTTCATTATCGACATAATTATTAACCTAAATACGTACACAGTTTTTCGCGCGTTTTAATATGTTAAAGAATAACGAATGTATTACCTACTTAACGTACCGTAACACATATCGGGATTAATTAAACCTTAAACTTTATTCGACGGAAGAAAAAGTTTTAAACCCGTTTAAATCGAAAAGTTAATTTAAAAATTTTTTATACGAAAGTTTAAGGGTCTGTCGTACATAACTCGAATTCATTCGGATTATAGTTATAAATCCGGTATTATAATCTTTTTATTTAAAGTTTTAATGAAATAAGTTGTTGAATAATTTTCTAATATTAACTGTAACAATTATAAATACCTAAAAGTGTAAGAAGTTAAACAAACGTAATAAAACATTAAGAATAAGTTGTAATTATATAAATTATTAGTTTATAAGATTAGGTTATATTACTATTTATTATCTTAAAGAAATTAGCTTAAAACTTATTACTACGAAAATATCTTATTAACCGATTAAAAATTCCGTATTAATTTTAATAATTTGATACTAATAACAACTAGGGTTAAAGAATTTAATATCTTAATGAATATGTATAAAGGTGTTCGAAAAACTCGTCAATGTTTTTCTCTTTAACATTTACAAAATTTACTTTTAAATGGAATTCGAAAGATTTTATATACCTGCGACTTTTCTTCCTCGGTTTTAACTTCGTAATATATTATATTTTCCTGTTTCAAAAGAATTTCTTTATTTTATATTAAATATGTAACATAACATTACTATACTTGTATTTCGGAAACGATATTTCGCCGGTTTTACCACGTGTTTAAAGTTATTATTATGCCCGACAATATAAATACGGATTTATAAAACGAGATAGGTTTTATTCGATCTTAATAACGTCCTTTCCGTACTTAACGTTCCGTCGGTTATACCTACGCCGCCGGTTTTGCCGCTTACTTCCGCTGGTTTTATTTTTTTCCTTTTCAGTAAAAACCCCTAAAAATATCGGTAAAACAATGAATTAAAAAGGTTATTTATAAAAAAAGTTCAAGAATTATTAAGATAGCCTGTTAATAAAAATAATTAAATCGGTTAAAATTTTAATAAAGAGTAACTTATTATTATTATAGTAAATTGTTTTCGGGAAGAAGTTATTTAAATCTGCGAAACGAGTTATATTTTAAGTAAACCTTAGAATATTTTTTAAAAAAAATTAGAAAAGAGGATAGCTACTAAAAAATCTTGGCCAAAAAGGAAGTGAACAGTAAAATAATAGAACTAATAATAGCTAAAGGTCATTATCGCAAGAACGTTAAAACGAAGTAACAGAAATATAACGTTTAAAACAAAACTGGATATAATACGCGCACTTATAAGGAAGTTATAAATACGTCTAACGAACGAGAATCCGATTGCTATAAGTTAATTTATCACGTTAAAATAACCTTATTTAAGTTTGCTATTACCGACTCCCAAAAAGTAACTGAATTGCTTTTATAAGAGACTTATTTATATAATCCGTTTTATAACATGATTTATAAGATAAATTATTTATAGGTTTTACGGTTAGGACATATTATATACCTTAGCTTAATAAAGTGTAATAATTTACTACCAGCCGATTAAAAAAATTAATACCAATTGTAATAGGCGAATAACGAACAAACTAAATTTAAAACCAATGTAATATCTTAATAATATATTCGAACGTATATATAAGAAGCGTTTCCTTATACTTAAAACTTAAAAAAATTATTATAAAATATAGTTCTAAAGATATTACCTAGATAACGGTATTGTTACGGTTTATATACCTTTTTATTTTTTCCCCTTAAAACTTTTAACGTATCTGATTTTCCGTTTTAAAATGTGTCTATTCGTTTTATATTAAAATTTTATTATAACGTTGTTTTGTTTATATAGCGCAAACAATTCCTTTTAATTTTACGACGCTTTTAAACTATTATAACGTCCGATAACAGTAAATCCGGGTCCTAAAAAGTTAAATTTGCTTTTTTTCGATTCTCGTAGCGTCCTTTCGATTTGGAAAAATTTCCGGTTATATTTATACCGACTGTTTTGTTACTTAATTCCGCCGGGTTTTCTTTCTTTCTTATTCTTTTTTCGCAAAACCCTTTAGAAAAATATCTGGAAAATAAGGAGACCAAAATGGTGCTAATAAAAACTTTATATTTTATTAAGGTAGCTTATTAATAAAGAAATTTTAAATCGGCTAGTCTTTAATAAAAAGTAATTTATTACTTTTATACGCGGTTATATCTTTTCGGAGGAAAGTGAGTTAGTTATGTAAAACGACTTATATTCTAAGTAATCGTTAGGAAATAAAAAAACCGTTCTTAAGAAGAAGAAACACTTACTATAAAAAATGATACACTTTTCCAGGCCGAAAGGAAGGAGGTAGTAAAGAAAATGCAGCTAGTAGCAGCCAATAGCAGCTAAAGATAGTTATCTTAAAAAGGTTAAAATAAAGGAACGGAAATGTAGCGTTAACGGCAAGCCCGGATATGATACACGTATTTATAAAGAATTATAAATACGTCCAGAGAAAACGAATCTAATTAATATAAATTAATTTGATATATTATGGTTGAATAATTTGAATTTCTTTTCGAAAAATGCTTAAAGGTGTATAGTTTGTTTGTAATAATACAACTCATTTATATAGTACGTAATAATCTTCCGATAAAAAACCCTTAAAAAATGTTAAAATTTAAAATCTAAGAAATTCGGGTTATATAAAATTCTTTTTCGTAATATCGTTATAACTATAACCTAGAATTTATTAGGTGTCTTAATTTATTATAACACTTTTAGAGATAATTTTAAAAAAAACCCTCCGCTTTATGCAATAAAGAATTATACGGTTATAGTTTTTATATTATAATTTTAAAAGCGGTCCGGTTAATTAAATCTGAAACATTCTTAAAATGACGACGAAATAATTATAACTTATACGGTCTGATGTAACGAACCTGTTATATACCCACCTGAAGATATAAGCAGTATCCGAAATGGAGGTTCTTAATTTGCAGGTAATAATAGCATAATAAATAATATATTCGTTGAAGAAATTTGCGGACTTTTCCCTTAATCGGAAAACGGTATAGTTGCCTTTAATTGAAAACTTAAATGAATAATTAAAAAGCGGAACTAAATAAGTGTTATTTATATAAGAAACCGTTCGTTATATATTTAATTCCAACAAATAAATATATCGTAAATTTATCTGATTTATGTAATTTTTATAATCTAATCTTAAATTATTTAAATTACTTAAATTAATTAAATTATTTAAACGTTAACGTAAAAAAATTAAGTTTTTCCTTACCCGAAATTTACCCGACCGAAATTTCCTTTAAAAACTTTCGAAAATAAATTTTTTTAACGATAAAAACTTTTGTTTTTATATTATAATATTATTTCCCTTTTCCAAAGATTCTTGTTTTAAAGATAAAAACCGTAAGTAACCTTTTTATTTTGTTAAAAAGGTTTTTTTAAGCTTTTTTTAACTAACTTTATTATAATAAGTCGTATTTAAAAAAAAAATTACGTTCGAATTAACGTAATTTTCGTAATATTCGTATTAATTGGATAAAAATATTTGGTGTTAAAATATTTCCTTATTTTAATTATATTCGGTTTAAAAAAACCGATTATTTTTTTATTTTAGGGCGTTAAAGTTATAATTATTATATTCGTTATTAACGTTTATTTTATAACGTTTTAACCTTAAATTTTTTAAAAAAGGTAAACGAAATATAAAATTATTTAATTTAAAAATAATAAAAAATTAAAGATAATTTTTTAACGTTTTAAAAAATTACGAAAAAAAAAAAGTAATAAAAAAAGATTAATTAAGTTACGGCATTAACAAAACGAAATATTAAAAAAATTTGTTAAAAAATTAAAACGGTTACGTTATTAATAAAAATTTTTTTAAAAAAGCTTTAAAAATATTAAAAAAAAGGTTAAAGTTAAATTAATTAAAAAAATAAGAAAAGTTAGAAAAAAAATAACGTTACGTAAAAACGGAATAAACGCGGTTTGCTTTTAAAATAAATGCGGTAATAAAGGTATTTATTTTTTTCGGTTAAAATACCAAAAATTTGGATTTAAGCGGGGGATTATTAATACTTATAACCTTAGCTGGATTAAAAACGGTCGGTTAAAATTTTATTAATAAAAATTTTTAATTAAGTTTATCGTATTCGTTAAATATTTAAGTAATTTTTATATATTATTTTTAAGTAAGTAATGTATTTATTTAATTCAATACTGGATTTTATTTTTAATTATTTTAAAATTTAATATTTTTTTTAATTTCGTATTCGTTATCGTTTTTTTTAATTTCGAAGTTTTTTTTAAGCGGGGTATTTTTTGGGATTAATTTTAATAAAAAAATATAAAATATAAGGTATATTTTTATGATTTTAAGTAACGATGATTTATAATTAGTTTTTAAAATAATTTTTTTAATTTTAAACGGACCAAATTTTTTAAAATTAAATTTATCGTTAATTTTTTTTATTTTAATTTAAAAAAAGTTTAACGTTATATTTTATTTTTAGCGTAATAAATAAATCTTATTTTTTTTATTAAAATTAATATTTTAATTTTATTATTATTATACTATTAAATTATTTTTTATTATAAAAATTATAATTTAATTTGAAATCGCACTTATATTATTTTAATTTTTGTTATTATTATTTTTATTTACGGAATTATCGTAATAATAATTAATATTTTATATATTAATTATTCGGGTCGATAAGTTATCGTATTATATTTATATATAATTATATAAAGTAATATATTTATATTTTCGTTAACGGACGTATTATAAGTTATTTATATAAATAATAAAAATTTAACTTAATTATTTTATTAATAATTAACGTAATTTCGGAAATATTATTTTAAAATTTAATTTAATCGTTCCGTTTAACCGTTTATTTAGCGGTAATAAATTATCGAAAATTTAAATTTTATATTAATTTATTTAAAGAAATTAATACCGAATTTGAATATATAAAATTTATTTCGATTAAAAACGATTTTTTTTAATATTCCGTATTTATTTAAATAATATTAAATAAAAACGTAAGTTAATTATTTTATTAGTATAATTTCTTTAAAAAATAAAAAATTTTTATATTTAATAAGTTTGTTAATAATTATTTATATTATATCGTATTTAATTTTAATAACGGGATTTTTCGAGATAAAAAAGTTAATAATAAAATCTTAAGTTATGCAAGGTTGATATAGGTTCAAGCCTTATTTTCCAGGCTGAGTTAAATACACAGAAAATCATTACACATATAATCCACACGATAGATACTATACGCAGTATCTTCGAACACGATGACTGATTAATGGTCTTTACGGTTTTTAAAATTTATATAATAAATTTAATAAAATTTTAAATAAATTTTTTTAATAAAAATTTTAAAATTTTATTAATTATAATTAAATAATTTTTTTAAGGTTCGTTTTTTAAATAATTTTTTTAATCGTTAATATTTAAATAATATTATTATTATTAAATTAAAAAATTTTAATTTTTTTAAATTACGTAATAAATTTTATAAAAAAAAATTAAAATTATTTTACGAAAATATTTAATTTTTTTAATTAATCCGTAAATTATTAAAATAAAGTTACGGTATTTTTAAAATAATATCGTATTTTAAGATATCGGCGATATTAAAAATAATTCGTTCCGGATATTTTCGTATTTAAATTATAAATTTTTTTATTTTCTAGAAAATTTAGTTATTATCGTAAATAAATAAATTTTTATTAATTATACGTAATTTATATAATTATTATTTATATTTTTAAAAAAATTTAATATTTTTTGGTTATTTTAAAAAAAATAAAAAAATTTTTAATTCCGGAATCGATTATAGTATTAAATATTTTATTTTCGTAATAAATAAAAATTTCGATTTAATTTCGATTTTTTAATTTTTTTAAATTTTTTTTTACTTTATATAAAGTTTTATATATAAAATTCTTTTAATATTTTATTTTCAAAAGTTTTTATAATTTTTTATTTAATATATTTTAAAGGTTAAAAAAGGTTTTTATTTACGTATTTTTTTAACCGTATATTTGGTATAATAATTTTTTATATATTTAAATTATTTTTTATTTCCGAATTAATATTTAAAAATAATTATTTTTTTAAGTTTTTTTTTAGATTTCGTATTTTACGAATTATCGAATTAAAAGGATAAATTTCCGAAAAAAATATTTTTATAACTAAAAATTCGTATTTATTACATAATATTAATAAATAATATAAATATTTTTCCGTTATAACTTTTTAACTTTATTTTAATTTAAAATATAACTAATAAAATTTTATATATTTAGATTTATTATTTAATTTTATAAATATATTTTTATTATATCTTAATTAAAATCTTTTTTTAATTCGTTAATAAATAAGGTAATTATAATTATAACAAATAATAAAATATAAAAATTTATAATTATTTGTTAAAAGTTTTAAATATATTATATATTAAAAATATAATATTTAAAAAATAATTATTTATAATTATTAAAATCTTTTCGTAATTAATTATTTTAGTCGTATATTTTATATTTTTATATATTAAAATAATAAATATATTTTAACGTAATAATTACTTTAAAAATTATTCGTTTTAAATAATATTAATAAATTTTAATTATAATATTTTTATAATTAATATAATTTTTATAATTTAAATCGTTATTTTTAACTTTATTAATCGTAATAATAATAAACTTTTAATTAACGGTAATACAATTTATTTCTTTTTTATCCTTTTTTTCGTTTTTTATGTTTCGTTCGGCCGTACGAACTTTTTTTTAGGCAAAAAATTTTTTTTTTTAAAAATTTTTTTTTCGTTAAAAAATAATATTCGTTTTTAAAATAGCCTTTTTTATTATAATTAAAATATTTAACTTTAAATTTATTTTTTTTAAATTCCGTTAAAATAATATTAATATTTTTTTAATATTTTTTTTATTTTTTTTATTACTAAAATATTTATTATTATTTTATTTACCGGTACCTTTTTTCTTAAAGTATCGATTAAAAATGCGTCGATTTAAATTAATAACTTCATTTATATAATTTTCGAAAGGATTTATTTTAAATATTTTAAATATTTTATCCTTAATTTATTTTTTTAAACCGTTATAATACGGGAAAAATAATATATTTTATAAAATTTAAAAATAATTATAAAGTAATTAAACTTAATTATATATTATTATTTATTTATATTTTCGAATAACGTTTATAGTCGTTTTTTAAAATTTTCGTAATTATTAAAAATATAATTAATAATATTTAAATAATCGTTAAAGTAATTTATTAAATAATTTTTAAAAATAGGTTCGAATTAATCGAATATTTTTTTTATAAATAATTATAAAATAATCATTAATTTTTGGTATTTTTCCGTTAAAGAATTTTCGTATTATTTAAGGTAAAATCTTATTTTAATTAAAAACCTTTTTATATTAATAAACTTATTATAAGGTTTAAAAATAATTAATTTATACCTTTTAATATTAAATATTTTATAATAAATAAAAAAAAGTATAATTTTTTTTCGATCGTAATTAAATAAAAAAAGGATTAAAATTTTTGAACGGGAAATAATTCCTAAAAAGACGTAAAATTTTTTTTAATTATCAGGTAAATTTAACGTTTTTCCGTCCGAATTTTATAATTTTTTTAATTATAAAGTTTAGTCGTTTATCGGTTATAAGGCTTTTTTTTTTTCCTTTTTTAATTTTTATACCGTAAATTTTTTTTAAATTTTTTTTTTCTTAATCGGATTTTTTAAGTTAAAATTTAATAAATTTTTTAAGGATAAGGATAAGTTATTATTAAAAAAAAACTTTTTTAAACTTTTAACTTTAATAATTACAAATATTATATTATCGATTAATTAGAAAAATTTTAATAAAAGGTAAATTGTTTAATTTAATTATTAATTTTTTATTAATTAATAATAAAACTCGAATATGTTATTTTTTTATTAAACGTTATTTTATAATACTATTTTTATTAAATTTAAGAAAATTTATATTTAACGAAACCTTACATTATTCGTTAATTATTAATTAAAAAATTATTAAAGTATAATAAATTTATTATATACTTATTTAAAAATATAAATAATATCCGAAATAAAGGTTTTTAATTTATAGGTAATAATAACATATTAAATAATATATTCGTTAAAAAAATTTACGAATTTTTCCCTTAATTAAAAAACAGTATAATTATTTTTAATTAAAAATTTAAATTAATAATTAAAAAACGGAATTAAATAAATATTATTTATATAAAAAACCGTTTATTATATACTTAATTTTAATAAATAAGTTTGTCGTAAATTTATCTGATTTATGTAATTTATGTAATTTAATCCCAAATTACCTAGATTACTTAAATTAATTAAATTACTTAAACCTTGGCGCGGGTAAGCCAAGCTTCTCCTTGCCCGAGGTTTACCCGACCGGAGTCTCCCTCAGAGACCTCCGAGGACAGGTTTCTCCAACGACAGGAACCCCTATTCCTGTACTGTAACATCTGAAAACTTTATGTACGTAAATTTTTTTTTTAAAAAACCCCTATACTTAAGAAATCCGATACGTAAAAATACGACTGACCATTATACTATCGTAGCTATAAGAATATTATAATAGCTTATTCCTTAAACTTAAACTTAGTTGCTTTTGTTATACCTATTATTCAAAATTTAAATAAATTTGGACATGAAAAATAATTTTTAGATAACAGGTATATAGGGTATCTAATTTATTAAATATAAATTAAACTAGTTAACCCTTATATCGTTAAAATATTACAATCTTTTATTTCATGATATCATTAAGTTGTAAGTAATATATCGCCAGTATATCGATTAACAATAAAGAACTTACTGCCCAGTAACTTTAAACAACGATTTAAAAGCTAAAGATAATTATTTAAAACATTAAGGATAAGGCTTAAATGGTTTTAAAACAACATCAAAAATAAGGCCGAGAAATTATAACCTGAGGATAATGAATATAATATTAACGCTTCCTTATACAGGCTTACGTTTATTTTTACTTTACCAAGATTGGTAACAAAGTTAATAAGATCTTCGTAATATTAGCAAATTTATTTAAAAATATAATTTAATTGGCGTTTTTTTATAAAAAGCTAAAAGATAACGTTTATAACGAGATTATTAAAATTTAACGATTTATTATATTCGATAAATATATTATAAAAGCGTTTAAAATCGATAACCGGTAATACAAACGATAAATAAGAACGATAAGGACGGCTTGCCCCCGTAGGGTCCGGATTTTCTAAAGCTAATTAAGTTTAGAAGGTTTTACGTTTTTTTTCGTTTTATAAAATAACATAAGGATAATAGAATTAAAGGTAACTTAATAATATAACCAAGATTAAGTTAAGTATTATAATTGTAGCAAAATAGGTTATTATGAAAACTAATAAAAGGTCTTTAAAAATAGTATAATAACTGGATTCCAGTACTCGTAAAAGGATTAAAAGGATTAGATGATAAAACTAGAACTTTCGGTATAGTGACATTAGAAAAGTTTTATTATTTTTATTATAAGATGAAGTATTATTAATAAAATATTAATATACATATTAACGCTTAATATATTATATACATATACGCTTAATAATATAACGTAACCAGAAAAAAATTAGTTAAAACCCGTAGCTATACGCAGGCCGGATAAAAAACTAATAAGTGTTATAATACGGAAATTAATAAGTTATTACCTGTACGATATAATTAATTAATTTAAGCGTTCTTAATTACTGTAATTAGCGCTAATACGATATAAGGGCCGAAGTTTGTAATAGTTCGTATACTAGGCTTGGCACCATCTAAAGTACCTTCTTTTAAGCTGGATTCGAACAAGCGATTTTTTGTACGCACCAGATTTCCCTAAGCCTTCTGCGCAGAAATATAATACCTACGCCTGCGACCATTAACCTATTAAAACTTAATATTTTTATTATAAAATTAAGAATTAAAAAACGTGTTTATTTAATTAATAATTCTTTAATTACGTTGTATTTAGAAGTATAATTTAAAACTGTACTTTTTAAAAATAAAACCTTAATAGAAAAGAGTACAAGGTTTTTTGTTAACCTATCCCGCTCATTCCCTAATGCCTACTTATTATCCCTTACATGACAGTGCAACATGAGTTCTGTTTCTTGGCGCTCTGGTAGAATGCTTTACTTTGCGTGCTCAGGTCGGAGCTCTTAGCCACCAAGTCGTCGATTTTCTCCCCTCTCTGCAGTACACTCTCGATGGTCTTATGCAGCACTATCTTGGTCTCGTCCAATTCCTGTTGGATCTTCATGATGCTATTTGCTTGGCTCGGATCCTGGCATGTGTCCAGATGTTCCTTCAACGCGGGAAAGTTGATTTGATTGTCTTGCATGGGCCGTCCCGGCTTCCAACTCGGATTCTGGGTCAGGAAGTTATCGGACACCTTGGAGAGGACAGCGTGTGCGGCCAAAGGTGGGTAATCTTTGCTTATGACGACGCCGGCGATGCCTTCGGAACGGGCGTAACAGTGGAAGACGTATCCTATTTCGTCTGTCAGAAGCTGCCACCACAGCCAAGGTTGGACCGCCACAACGGCTTAGGGCAGGTCAACAGTACCCTGCTCTTCAATACTTTGCCTCTGGCCCGGCTTGGTCCGTTCCGCGATGGTTTTACTGAACATAGTCATGAATTTGGAGTATTCGCCTCTGGTGAAGCGGGAAAACTCGCTAAGTTCATATTCGGCGCAAAGCTGAACAGCAGGTGTCTGGGTGTTGTCTAGTATCTACATGCACATGACACAGCATTAGTAGGCTGATTGACCGCCGAGTCCATGTAAGATGAACTTACTCCGATATAGTACAGCTTCATGTTTATGGCTGATGGATCAAGTTCCGATGATGCTGCAAAACGATCAGACAGGTGGACGAGGGTCGAACATGTGGAAGGAAGCTCAAAGGATGCCGTCTGAAGAGCCAGGCGCAGATAAAATGGAAAGTAGTTGCGTATTGTAAGAGTGCAAGTGCGGGGCGGATCCGAGGCGGTCAAAGGCGCAATGCCGTCACACATTGGCAGTAATTTAAGATAAATACTACATGTACATATGTACTTGAGTCAGCGAACTCAGGCCTCCGGTAACTCATTGTTTAATTTTTTAAAGTTATATATAAAATAGTTCTATTTAACGCGAAAAATTAGATTATTATATCTAGCATTCTCGTAAAGATAAAATGTGAAAATAAAATACGTTTATACGTAAATTATAAAATGAACTTTTATTACAACTAGCTAAGTTTTTAAAAGATAAATAAGCGTTTTTTAATATTTTATAATTTATTTATGTTTTAAATAAACCTTTATAAGTTTACAGTTTAACTTATATAAATTAATAAATCTTTTAATAATTAATAATATAAAATAAAATTTTATTTAAATAAATTAAAATTTGTATTATATTATATAAGCAAGTCGGCTATATAAATAAGTCGGTTACTTTTTAACATTTATTAATAATTAAATTAAATAAATTAAATAAATTAAATATCTTATCGTTAAATGCGCTTTTAAATTTCTTATAAGTACCCGTATTATATTTAAACTTGTCGTAAATATCTCATTTCCGGTTTTTTGGTTGAACCTTTTTATAATAATTACACTTAGCTTATCTTAACTATAATTATTTATTATTAAATTTTTTAATTATAAAAACTGATTCTTTTTTTAAAAACGTTCTTGTTTTTTAAAACGTATATTTTAATTTCCCGGAGTTTATTAAGAACGTAATTTGATATATAAACGTTACCATATTTTCTATAACATAACGCTTTTATATAAAAGTATTAGGTTATTATTAATTTAAAATTAACCGATTTAATTAATTTGTTAGCAAGCTACCTTAGTGTTATAACCCGACAGGCTTAGCGGGGCCAGGCATGGTCAGAGGTCCAGAAAGAAGGACCAGGTGGGTTCTTGGTTACGTAACCTGTTCGATAAGCTCGATTATTGCTATTAGTTTATAAGCATCGAGCCGGTTAAGCTGGTACGAATATTTGATAAGTTCGAAACGGTTCGATAGGTAAAAGGTTATCGAGCCGGTCGAACGTATTTGTTACGGTACTAACGTTACGGCTTAACTAAGCAGCCGTAGCACTATATAGCTGCAGGCGTACCGCATCTGTTAGATAGTTTTCTTTTCCTTTTTCGTACAATAACAGAATACTTTACCCAGCCCCTAGAGACGATTTACCTTATCAAGATCAGGCCCCATTAAGGTTAGAGCTGCGCCGTAAGCGCAGCTGCAAAACCGTAGCTTTATGTACCACGTTAACCCAATTAGCAAAGTATCCACAGAAATAACAAAACCTCAAAAATAAGGCCTGATATCAAGTTGTAAATTTTGGGGCTCGTTTTGAGCAGTTCCATACAAAATTTTAAAAATTTAACTTAAAAATTAGCAAATATAACAGTAACAAAAATAAATGGAAAATTATAAAAAACGTTATTATATACAGCTTTAAAAGGATTTTTTAACCATATATATAGCTTTCTAATCGGGATTGTTTTAACGGAAATATTAAAGATCTAAATCAAAATTCTCGTTCTAAGCAAACCTTTAATCCGGAACGCCCTTATGGCTGCAACGTAACAACTATAACCCGTACGGCCAAAAAAATAGCTGGACGGGCTTCTCCCATACTAAATTACCCTTGGAAGGTCCATGGCAAAATGTTGCGACCGGTAGTTGTTACGTCGCAACAAGGAGGGCGTTCCGGTTAATCAAATCCGGGACCTTCTCAGGGCTACGACGCAACAACCATAACCAGTACGGCGGAAAAAATCGATATACGGGCTTTTACCATATAAAATATATTTGGGAGATCCGGTACACGATAATGCGACCGAGAATTATGCTATTGCAACAATAAGGCCGTTACGGTCGCCCATTTCCCAGACCTAAAGCTAGCTATATTGGCCGCAATTTGAGCCAAAAGAAACTAAAAAATTTCGTATATATACGTTAGCTTATATTCGACGCATTCATAAAGTATTAAACTTATCGAACGTAAATTGGTTGCAATATAAATTCTTTTTAAATTTTTATTTATTTATTTAAATAAATGGAAAGAATTAGAAAGAAATTCGGCGATTTAGGTGGCGATGTACAGAACGAAACCCTATCCGTACAACCTGAACTTAGGCCTCGCTGGCTCGTTACGGGGATACGGTATTTGATTGGTTATTTTTAGCTTCTTGGCAGAGTACATTAGAAAACTTTGAAAAAAAAATGGAGAGCTAGCGAGGCCTGAGCTAGCTGAGGTAAGAGACGATTAACGCCGTAACAGTTTGTTACACCTTTTAAAAACAAACTTTTACCGTAGTTGACTATTACCGCGTTTTTACCCAGGTTTTGTAAAACCCCAGGTCCGCCGTTACTACGTCGTAACTTTATTATAATATCTCCTGATATCCTAATCCTAAAGGGTATTACGGATGCTAATATTCCAGCCCTTAAATAGGCGCAAAATAGCGGCATAATGCCGCTTTTCTGATTTACGAATTTTTAAGATATTTTTTAGAAATTTTTTTAATTATCGTTACGGTTTATCTTATATACGATTTTATGCCGTTTTATTAAAATTTTAAAGTAAACGAATAACTTTAAAAGAATTTCGGAAATATTTTTACGGGCTTTAAAAATAATTATAAACGTTTAAATTACGAACAAAACGAACTTAGGAAACGTTATATAACCGTAAAATAATTCTTTTAATGAACCGGATGGTTTTTATACGAAAATTATTAATTCCGTAAATAATTAGTTACCGTAAAACGATAAATAAATTAAACCGTTTTCGAAAATATATAATTACGCGAACGTTTTATAACCGTAGAATATTCGTTCCGATAGGGCCTATTTTTATAGTACGTTAGTAGTATTTATTAACGTTTCGGTAAAATTATTAAAAATTCATTCCGACGGATTTATATAACGCCGTTTATAATACCGAAACCTTATAACCGGATCCGTAACCTTTTACGATTTAACTTTTAACGGTTCCGTAATAAGTTCGTCCGGATTACGTTTTATTAATAAATTAACTTTTTTCGGTATAATATAAAATTAACGTTTATGTAATTCGGAATTACCGGTATATAAAAAAACGTTAAAAACTTAATAATCCGTAAGGAAAAATATATTAATTAGCGTTTTTTAATGTATTTAAAATTCGTTATCGACAGGAACGTCTATTGGTTACTTGGGAACCGTATTATATATATTATTTAACGTTTTTAAAACGATATTTATTTATGCGTACGTAATAAAATCGATAAAATAACGGTACAATTTTTAAATCCCGAAACGTAATCGTATAAATAACGTATGGTAAATAATATATTATTATTTTTGGATTAGGTTTATATTATTATCGACATGTATCCGAAAATCAAGAGCCGAAGTCGATCCTTTAAGGATAGATTTTCTGGCTCGATGGTAATGTCGATGAGTTTAGCGCGTCCGGTAGCCTTATGAGGATTTTGTACCGTAAAAGAGATGGTCTTTTTGGAAATCCTACGGTTGCAGATTACCGGTATTATGTATTCGGAGTTACGCGGCATGTTCAACTGTCTTGATGAAGGTAACTCGAGAAGCTGTGGGAATAATCAAGCCGTAAAACTGGCAAGGGCTCGTACAGCCTTTTATGCGCACTTAAGGTTTACCCTTAAGGTTTATCGTTAAGGTTTATTTTTAAGGCTTATCCTTAAGGTTTATTTTTAAGGTTTACTGCAGCCAGCTGGCATAAGGTTCATTAGAGTCGAAGCTTATCGACCACTACGCATTCTGCTTCAGAATAAGGTTCTGCTTCAAAGTAAGGTTTTATGGAACTAAAGTATATAATCTATCTTAACCGTAAAAACCATTAATCAGTTATCGTATTCGAAGATATTGGGTATAATATCTATCGTATGGATTATATATGTAATAATTTTCTATGTATTTGGCTCAGCCTGGAAAATAAGGCTTGAACTTAGATCAACCTTGCATTATTATCGGCATATTAATATAAACTTATCGAAATTTTTAAAATTTATAATAAAATTTTATAACGTTTGCCGATTTTATTAATAACTTTACATACCTAGTTAATTAAAGTTAATAATTTCCAGCTTTATGTATTATTACGTTTTAAAAAGTTTTCGTTCCGTAAATACGGCGTTCCGATTCCGAAAATAATACGGAATAAATCCGTTTATTTAAGGATTTTCGAATAATATAATAAACCGAATGCTTTATAAACGTATAATTAAGTATAATAATAATAATAATAATAATAATAATAATACGGTTCCGTATCGATTTAAAAACGTTTCCGTTACGTTAAAACCGGATTTTATATAATTAAACGTTCTTATTATTAAAGATAACGGCCCCCGGAAATTATTAAATAAGGAAAAAAAAATTACGCTGGTATAAAAATAATTTTTATATATATTAAAAAAAGGTATTATTCCTTCGTTTATTTAAATCGGCAGCCATAATTTATTAACGCGGACGTATCGGAAACGAGGTTATTATGTACTATTAATAATACGTAATAAAGAAAAAGTAACCTTTAATATAATTCGTAATTAAAGGTTTTTATTAAATTATTAAATTAATAATAAATTCGACTTATATATATATATATATTTTATAAACCTTAATATATCTTTTATATTTTCATTTTAATTATAATTTCCGGCAGTATTATGTTACCAGCGCGATTTATAATTAATTACGGTTACTTACCGTTAAAATTTATTAATAATAATTTTACGTATTAAAGTAATTTCCTTTTTTATTTTATTTTTTAGGCTTATTAATTCCGGTTAATAAATAGTATTATAATCGGTTTCGTTATTTCCGCTTATACGTTATAATTCCGTGTGGGTTTTATTACGGAAAAAATTACTTTATATTGATAACTTTCAAATAATTTTAATATTATCCTTAGGTTATTTTAAACCCGTAAATATAATCCGGCAATCGATTAAAACGTAAATATTATACGTATCGATTCCGAAACGGTATCGGAAAATTATATTTAATAACCTTAATCAATATATTTTTTTATTTTGCCGTTTCCGTTTCCTTTATTTTAAAACGTTAACGTCCCGATTAAAGTACGCTTTTTTATGTTAATAATTTTTTAACGTTCTGTCGTATAAAAAACGTCGTAATAAACTTTATATCCCTGGCCAAATTTATCGCTTTTACGGATATTTTTTTTAATATTATTATTATTTTATTATAACCGTTTTTTATTAATAAAACGGCGTCATTAACGTTTAATACGGTCCTTTATAATATCCTTCTTTAGGACGATAGCTTTAATCCGGATATTATATTTTTTAGGTTACGGACCGTTTATAGCTGGATAGCCGAAATATCCTGGTTACGTTACGTAACCGAAAAAAATATATGAAAATATTTCGATAGTAAGCTACCGGTAACAATAACCGAAATCTTAAAAAAATTTCCTTTAAGTATTATAACTTAACGAAAACGTTCGTATTTAATAACGTTGACGTTTTGCCGTACCGGCCTTTCGACCATAAAATTAAGCTGTTTTCGTGCTAAACGCCCTTATATAGCCAAACGTAGGTTATGTTTCCGTACGAATTATTGGCGGTACGGAAATATATCGATAATTATTTAAAAAAAAATTTATTTATTTTAATAATTTTTCCGTAATAACCCTTATTTTTTTATTTGAAAAAATAGGAAATAACCTAAGTATTTACGTAAATTATTGGAACCTTAATAACGTTACGGTAAAAAACTGTTATTTAATTTTCTTAATCCGCAAAAATATTAGATACTTTTTATTCGGCGCGTATATATATCGAATTCGATATCGTTACGGACTCTAACCGTTTACGGATTGCTTTTAAAAACAAATAAAAAATAACTTTTATAACCCAGTTGGGTTTATTTAAATACCTTATAGTAAATTTTGGCATGACCGGGGTTTTAGGTTCCTTTTAGTATTATATTAATTATATTTTACTTAACTTTCTGGATAAAGTTATTATAGCTTACTTTAACGACATTTTAATTTATGATAAAAAAAAACAAAAATATAAGGGTTATGTACGGAAAATATTACGTCGCTTCGCCGACGCGGAACTAACGATAAATATCCGTAAATACGAATTTAACGTTACGAAAATACGTTACTTGAATTAAATTATTTTTATTAACGGTATTATTATAAACCTTAATAAAAGTAAAATTATTTAATAATAAAAATAACCCGGATTATTACGGAAATTATAATATTTTTCAAATTTTGGAAACTTTTATTATGGATTTATAAAAAGCTTTTTATGAATTATATAAATTTTTACCGTTTTATTAAATAACGTTAAATAAATTAATTTATTCTTAAATAACGCGAAAACGGTATTTCAGTAAATAATTTTTTTTAATTTTAATATTATTTTATTATGAAATCTGATATCGTACGATTTTAAAGATTAATATTTTTAATTAAGCGTTAAAAAAACATTTTCGTAATACGATACGTAAAGTATATTACGTCCGGTTAACTTTTCTTTAACTACATATAATTTTACGAAATCTAATTACGAAATTTACGATAAAAATTATTATACTTATTAAAATATTCGAAAAATAACATTCGAAATTTTAAAGGATCGAAAAGCTTATGGAAATTATTATTAATTATTAAAATTTTTAAATATTTTATTATTATAAAGTTTTTAAATTAACGTTAAATCCATTAATTCGAAATTTTTTTAATTTCCGGTTTTAAATAATTTATAAATTAAAAACAAAAATTATGGTTTTTAATACTTTATTTTATTAACCCGCCGTATAATTTACGGATCGTAATAATACCGATAACGACAAAGTAACGTACCGATATAAAATAATATTGTTATTTTACCGAAAAATCTTTTTTTAAAAACTTATATTATAAATATTAATTAGCTAATAAACGTATTTATTAATACCGTTTATAAATCGTTCACGTTCGTGAACGATATTTTAATTACGTTTACGGATTTAATTTATAAACGTTTTAAATAAAGTATCCGTAAAATATTTAAAGCCGTAAAAGTTAAATATAAAGCCGTATAATAATATATTTATGTTCGAGATAAATTATTTATTTTCATTAATAATACCGTTAAATTTTAAATATTATACCGTACCTGTAACGTAACGTTCACGGGTTATTTTAAATACTTTAAAACCTATAATTTATTACGACGGAATTATTACTAATTACGTTTATTCCGGAATATAATTACGTTCGTATAAAGTTATTACTTTTACTGCCGTATCAAAACGTTTAAAATATTATTTATTGTGTTTATAAATTTTTTACCGGTAGCGTTTTAACCTTAAAACGATATACCGGTAAATTACGTCGGTTTTTTTTTCCCTACGAAAAATTCGGACGTATTTAGGAATATATTTTTATAATAATCGACCGTTTTATAAACATACGTTATTTCGTTTTGATAACGGCTATATTTGCGAATACTTTCGTTAACGTTTTTATTTTTAATATATACCGTTTATATAATATATTAGTTACGGTAATATCGGACCGCAATATGTACTTTATTTTTATCTTTTAGAAAAAATTAAACCGGCATTTAAACATTACGTTTTGCGTTTCGATTACGTTTTATTTATAAAACGACGGTTAAACGGAAATAATTAACGTAATTATAAAATAATATTTCCGGAATTATTAGGTTTTTATTAAAACGATTAAATAAATTGTTCTTTTTAACGGAATTCGTTAATAATAATTACGTATAGGAAATTATAAACGTTTTATCGTTTTTTATTAATTACGGTTTTTATCCGGTTATAGTAACGGAATTATTACGCTTATTAAACGCCCTTAAAAAGGTAACGTAATAGGATAAATTTAACAAAATAACGTATTATACGAACCGATTAAAACGAGTTTTCGAACGGGTTAAGGTTTTAATAGCAAAATTATTAAACCGATATATGGAATAAGTTATTTAATACCGTTCCGATACGGGTACGTTTAACGAAGAAAAGCGCGTATAGGTTAATATACGTTATATAAAATTAAATAAATTTAATGATAAATTTAACGATAAATGAATAAGCTTTTTTGCTATTATTAAGGTATATTTCCGTACCGTTGCCGTAAAGTTATTCACGTATTATAAGTTATTTTCGGTTTTTTATATTTTTTTAATGCCATAACCGGATTTATTAAGGTAAGAAAATATCACCGCAAAATAAAATATACGCGCGGAAAGTATTATCGTTACGAATATTAATAATTAAAAGGACGTCGAATAATATTTCGAAAAACCTTTTAATTCTAGAAATATTTAACGGGGCCTTTAATATAAGGTTAAATAGCCGTATTTGTACCATTTTATTTAGGAACCGGCTGAAATTTTTTAAAATTGTGATTCGGATATAACGGAATTCCATAAATATAATTTTAATAAATTTGGACCGTTTAATTGATTTAAAATCTCAAAAGGAATAAGGGCCGTAACCGCGGTTTAAATATAAAATGTTAATAAAAAGTTAACGCAAAATAAACGATAAGAAGATAAAAAGATTTAATTAAACCGACGCCGTAATAATATTACGATAATAACTATATTATGTTAAATTAAAAAAGTCACGAATATAAATTTTATTAATATCCGGAAATTACGGATACCGAAACCATAAAATAAGCGGCAAAATAATAACGTATTAATATAACGATTACGTGACGCTAATAATATTTAATTTACGAAAGAAAACGGTAGGCCGATAACTTAATAATAAATAAAAGTTATCGAAACGTACGGAAAACGACGTTATATTAACGGTTGTCTGGACGGGATTTAAGGTAAAGGTAATTACGGTAATTATTTTACCCCGGAATATGCGTTTGGTTAACGCTTATAGCTAATGACCTTCGTTACCGGGTACCAGGTAGTATTTAATTATTTTTTTAGGCGACGTTCTGGGCGATAATTTAATAACGACGCGTTAACGATACGACGGTATAACGTACGTTAAACGATATATTTACGGCGTTTTTAACGGAACGGGAATAATATATTTATATAAAAATAAGGTAAGTGGTTATTCAGGTAAGGCAATTAATACGGGTTTTTAAAAAGTGGCGTTAATAATATAATTAGGATTATAAGATAAAATTATCTTTTTTTTTGGCGTCCGTTATTCGGAAGCCGGAACGGTATATTTTCTTAATCGTTTCGAAAGCGGTATATAAGCGTAAAACCGCTTTACAAATCTTAATTCGTAAGCCGATATTTTGTTCGTAAAACCGCGTCGTTGTTGGTATCGAAAATAGGATCGCTGTTAATATTCCGGACGATATTAAAATAAAAGGTTACTTAATCGAATAAAGGTTTTAAATTTAAAAAATGCTTTATATACCTTCCGCCGGCTAAATTACGTATAGTTAACAAAACGATTATATATAAACGGTAAAAAGATCATATAATAACGCGTTTAATTTATAAACTACCAAATTTTTCGGTATTTAATATAAAATATGTATTTATTCGTTAGGGTAAAAATAAAACGGTAACGGAATACGAGCAGGTTATTAGTAGCGGGATCGTAATTAAGGATAACGTTTCGGAAATAAATTATGTAAAAACGTTTGGCGCGTATGGGCGTTACGTAAATAGTATACGGTTGCGGAAATATCGTAATAAAGGCAATAAAAATTATAAAGTGGTTGTTAAGAAGCGGTAAAAAGATAACGAAAAAAAACGGGGAAAAAACGTTACGTAAAAGGAAGTAAGTTGGAATTTAAAGGGGTCCTAGTATTTATTTTTCGAAAGCGGTAAAGGGTAGCGGTAGAATTTTTATATAAGTTAATAACGCTGGTATCGTAATGATATTATTACTTCCGTTCCGGAAGGGGTGTTATAACCCCATATTACGGCGCGGCACCTAGGTAACGGCCTTATATCGGTCGTAAAACATATGTACCTTGTCGCTTTTGTAACGTTATAGATTACCTAACGTATTGTAAGGTATTTAAGGTTCGAATCTGGAATGGGTTTTATTTTTTAATATAGGCAGTTAGAAATAATTACCTTAAAAAAGAGGAGCTATTATTACGGTACTAACGTTACGGCTTAGTTAAGCAGCCGTAGCACTATATAGCTACAGGCCTACCGCGCCTATTAGATAGTTTTCTTTTTCTTTTTCGTACAATAACAGAATACTTTACCCAGCCCCTAGAAACGATCAGCGCCGTGATATTATTAAGCTAAAAATAAGATATATACGTTTATTATATTTAACTAATTTAAGTAATGCTAATTTATAATATAATATAATTATTTAAAATATTTATTTATTTAATATTATTAAATATAAATAGAATTTTAATGTATTAATTAAATTTTTATAATTATATTATTAATACAAACTGTACGATTTAAGTTTAATAGTTAATTGAGTTCATTAGCCGTTATGTGTTATCTATTTTTATTTAATAATATTATTAAATTTTAAATAATATTTTCGATATTATATTTATTAGTTAGTAACTTATTAACCTTATTTATATATTCCGGACGATATTATGGGCTTAAACGAAAAAAAGGTTTTTTTAAAACTACGCTTTATTAAGAAAAAGGTATGCTAACGATTAAATACGACAAGTAAACGTATCGTTTAATTCGAAAAAAATAATGCTAGCCTTATTATTTCGTTTAGACGGCCTAAGAAAGGTTTAAGGGGAAGGGTAAAAGGTTTTGCAGTTGGAGGGTTTTTTGAAGAAAGTAATTTATTTGTTTAATATTTATTAAGGAATTTGGAAAGGTATTAAAGTTATTTAAGCCCGAACCGTTCGATAAATTTTTTTAAAATTATTCTTCTTTTTTATTTAATACCGAATTTATATTAGTTAATTTTTATTTAATTTATAATTTTTATATTAAGGGTTAAATTTGTATTTAGTTATTTTAAGGGAAACGTAATTCCGTAGTTCGAAATAACCTTAAAAACGTACGTTACGTTTCCGTTTAAATTACGGTTATTTAAAGTGTAAACAATTTATAATAATTACGAAAAATTTGAAAATATATTACGAAAGGTTTTCCTTATAGTAAACGAAAAAATAAAGGCCGAAATATAATTCAAGAACCTGATTTAAAAAGTATTTATATCTAATTACGGTATTACGTTTATTTAGTTAACTTCGACAATAAATTAGAGATTAAAAACGTTAATAATCAAGTTTTTTAAAAGTTTAAAGGAAAAAATATGACACGAGTTTTTTAAGAAAAACCGATTAAAGTTTTTTATCGATTATATTACGATAACGGTTAAAATCGACAACCGATAATAGGTATAAAGGATTAGGAATGCTAAATATAATAACAAGATGAGATGCTTAATTTACATTAATATTTTACGGAAAAGTAATACGTTTTACGGTATATATTTAGGATTTATGGAGTTAAAAGCTGCGAAAAAAAAGTTTGGGGTTAAGTTAAATGTTATAATTGTAATATGACGTTATTGTAACCGGATAAACGGTTACGTAATGGTTATAGGAATACGAAAAATGGAAAGAGTTAATACCGAAGAGGTTAATATTTTGCGTATAAAAAATAATAACGTTAGAAATAATAAGAGTTAAATAAATAGATTAAGGAATATTAAGGTTAGGATAAAGCCTTATATCTAGGAAAACCCGACCGATATGGGAAATTGTACGTTATTTATTATACAAAAGCTTATTGCTTCCGATATTAGGGATAATAAAAGTATATTTAATAATAAGTTATACGTATGTACTAATAAAGGTTCGATTTTGAGAACCAGATTGGAAAAGATATTAAAAACAAAAAATGGTACCGATACGTACGTATTATGGCCATATAAGATATTATCGATATCTTTATAATAAGAGGAAGTTGGCTGGAAAGAAAAAATTACCCCGAATAAGATTTTATGTACCATTACGAATAATATAATTATAAAACGCAAGAAGGATAGATATATCAAATAATTATAACGGTATCGTGAAAAGTTATCCTTAACTTACGATTTAGGTTATTGTTTACTAAGAATTTTAACAAAAGACGGAAAATATAGGAGAAAATTTAAAAAAGCTAAAAAACATACCGTAATATAACGCTTAATAACAATAAGAATATTACTTAAAAGAATAGATATATACCCGACGGAAGGGATTTTACGTATAATTTTTCAAACTTAAAACTTAATTACGACGTTCAGAAAAATAATTTAAAAAGATTTAAAGGATTAATCGAAAGAATTAAAAATATATTAAGTTGGGAATAGGCTCAAAAGATGGATATTATTTATAAAAGAACTATAAGCTGGTAAAAGCGAAAGGAATTGGTATACATTCCTTAAAAAAAGCTTTATGTACGATGATAATAATACAGTTTTTAAATTCCAGTTAAAATACGAAATAGGGAAATATGGTATAGCGTTATAATAAACTACGGAACCGACCCGAATTATAGGAAATTAAAAAGAATTAACGAATTACGGTTGCTATAAAAGGTTAAAACCGAACCTTACAAAGTTAAAAATATAAAAGGTATTAAATTTACTTATAATAACGGATAAATAAACCGCAAAATTAATTACCTTCAGATCTATATTCAAAAAGGAAACTAAACTATTAATTTCGACATTATTTCGATATGGAATTACCATATAATCTTTAGGAAACAACGTTTATATTAATATAATTCCTTAATTAATTTAAAAAGTAGCCAAATAAAATTCGTTTCGCCCTTTATTAATAAAAACGATTTAAAGAAAAGATTTTACCACTTAACCGATAACCATAACAGCAAATATAGGCATAAGGAACGACAAAAGCCTTATTACTTGGAAAATATGACATGTATAAAAGAAGGGACGAAATAGATATATAAAATACCTTATCGCTATAATTAAAGCACGATTACATAAAATAAACGACGATTTATAACATTAACCCCAAAAGCCAGAAAAAATAATTAAAGTACCATTATAATATTATAAATAGAAACGACTTTTTAAAAAAATAAATCGAAACAAGATTATTAAAGTATAGTAAATAAGATTACGAAATAATTCGAAAAAATACCAAGATAATTACTTCTTACTTTATATATAACCTAAACGAATAAAAATTATCTGCATTACGGAATTACCTCGAATATAAATTACGGAAAGGATATATTAAACGTTTTAAGTTATCAGCAAGTTATTTTATGTTTTTCGTATCAAAAGAAAAAGAAAATTACGACGAATAATCGATTACCGATAATTAAACGCTATTAAGGTTAAGGATTATACACCTCTACCCATAATTATTAAAATAAAAGATCGCCTTTACGGAGTTAAATAGTTTATTACCTTAAACCTACAAAACGGATATAATTTAATTTGTATTAAGCTAGGAGACGAGTAAAAAATAACCTTTAAATTTAAATCGGGGTTATACGAACACCTGGCAATATTATTTAGGTTTATTAATAAACTCGCAACGTTTTAAAAAATAGGTAATTATGTATTACGTAAGGATTGTAAGGTTTTTATTTTCTATTACCTAGATAATATTGTTATTTATTTAAATTCTGAAAAGATTTTAAAAAATAGATTTATAAGGTTCGTTAGGTTTTATAAGACGTTAAATTTTTAATTAACGCCGGAAAAAGTGAGTTTTATCAGCAAAAAGTACCGTATTTAAAATCCGTTATTATTTCCGGATATATTAAAATGGATCCTGAAAAAATTGTAGCTGCTTAAGAATGGAAAATATTTATTATAATTACCGAAATTTAGGCATTTTTTAGATTCGTTAATTATTACCGGAAACTTGTTCGTAACTTTAACAAAATCGCGATATTTTTATTAACCTGACCAAAAGAATTGTCCAATTTTAATAGATAGCCGAAATAAAAAAAAAGGGTTTTAAAAAATCAAAACCGTAATTACTAACCCAGTATTAATTATATATAATCTAAGTCGCCCCATAAAATTAAAGACCGATATTTCGGATTATACGTTGGACGTAACGGTCGGATATAAAGATAATTAAGGTAACTTATATCTTATTACGTTGTATTTTTATAAATTAAAAGAAGCCGAATTAAATTAGGTTATCCTAAAAGAAAATTTTCAGTTATCGTTAATATATTTAAGAAATTCAGCTATCATTTTAAGGGAAACTTATATCAGTTAAAATATATATAAAGCACAAAAGCTCTACCCGATTTATTACTATCCGAAAACTAACAGGATAATAATTTCGTTACGTAAAGTATTTTTTAAATTTTAATTTTATTATTATTTATTCTCCCTCGAGGAGACGTGACCGTGTAGATAAAATTGGATAAAATGATAGATTGCTATCTTAATTCCTGTGCTTCATTAAAACCCATCCCTTTCGCAGCTCCTATCCACGTGGATTCTTATCGGAATTCTGGTGGTTTTTCGCAATCCGGAACAGCCGGGCAAACTATCGCTCGTAATCTTTTAGTTTGCATTATTTTAAAATCTGAATTTCGAGATTCTTAAATCCGTTATTATTATCTTTTTCCAAATTTTCTAATAATATCTTTATGGTATTTATATTTTTCGGCATAAGTATTATTAAGGCTCGATTACCGTTATTTTTGTAAATTAAATCGTATCCGAAAATTAAAAACTGATTTCGAAATTTTTAAAAATGTTTTTTTTAGATTAGTGGTATTATCGATAATTTTGGCCCGTCCGGTAATTTTATGGGGTTTTATATCGTAAATAAAACGGGTTTTTAATAAATTCTTTCGTTACGAATTATCGGTATAGTATAATTAAAATAACGTGGTATATTTAATTGTTTTAATAAAGCCATAAAAACGATTAAAACTAGTAAAGGTTTTTATAGCTTTTTATGCGTACTTAAGGTTTACCCTTAAGTTTTATCGTTAAAGTTTATTTTTTAACGTTTATTTTTAACGTTTATCCTCAAGGTTTATTTTTAAGGTTATTTTTAAGGTTTATCCTTAAGGTTTATTATGACCATGCGGAGCCGTGGAGCCAGCTGGCATAAGGTTTATCAGAGTCGAAGCTTATCAGCAACCACGCATTCTGTTTTAAAGTGAGGTTCTGCTTCAAAGTAAGGTTCTGCTTCAGAATAAGGTTCTATGGGACTAAGGTATATAATCTATCTTAACCGTAAAAACCGGTAATTAGTTATCGTATTCGAAAATACTGGGTATGGTGTTTATCGTATGGATTATATGTATAATGATTTTCTGTATATTTGGTTTAGCCTGGAAAATATGGCTTGAACTAGATTAACCTTGCATTATTATTTATAAAAAGGGATTAAAAAACGGCAAAGTAAACGTTTTGAGTAAACGATTAGATAAGAAAAAAAGGTCCTTAAAGTTGTATATTAGGTATTCGATCGAACGGAAAAAACCGTAGATAAAGTTATAACAATTTGCAATAATTAAAAATTAACATCCGACTTATATTGGAAATTCTATTAATATAACGATCAGTTACTGGAGGAAAAGAAAACAAATAAAACCTAAATATTAAAGGAACATTAAAAAAAGCTAATACGTAAGATAATAAATATTAACTATTTGGATACCTTAAAGTCTATAAATTTATAAAACGATTATAACCTATATATTACTTCCTTAAGATAAAGTTAGTAATAAAAAAGGTCCTATAATAATACGACCCATGTAATAAAATTAAGGTACGATGTTGAAAACCATATAGAGAATTGTAAGTACTATTAATTACAGAACGATTATGAAATTTAATTACTTTTAATTTTACTACCAAATTATTACTATCAGAAATTTAATAATAAACGTATATTACGATAGCATTTTTGTAATCGGCGATCGATTTACAAAATCTTCTTATGTTTTACTATTTAACGAAAATATAGACGTAACGTAACTGGCGTACATTTTTTAAAATACCTTATTAACATATATAAACTTTGAATGGAAATTATATCCGATAAAGCTATTATATTTAATTAAAATTTTGGCAGAGTTTAATGACATAATTAGGCCTAAATTATAAGCTTTTAAATGCTTTAAAATTATAAATGGATGGCCAGATAAAAAGAATTAATTAAGCGTTTAAATTTTACTTACGGTATTACATTAATTATGAATAAAATAATTGGGTTAAAAAGTTATTAATAGCCCAGTTGGTTTATAACATAAGCTAAATAACGAAAGTATTATGATAATATTAATTAATATTAATTTTGGTTTTATGACGGAAGTTATCGAAATTTACGAAATGGACCAGTTAACGTTAAAGTAATTTCTACCTTATAATAATTTAAATAAATATATACAAAAATAAAGATATAATTTAAATACGTAGGTACTTAAATGTAAAAATATTATAACCAGAAAAGGTTAAAAGGATTAACCTTCCAAAATAAAGAGATGGTTTACCTAGTTACTAAAAATCTCCAGATTAAACGACCTAATAAAAACCTCGATTTTAAGTCTATTAACCCGTATAAGCTTATAAAAAATAGGTTTAAAAATTAATTACCAGTTAAAATGACCTCCTAAAGTTAAACTTTATTCCGGTTTTTATGTTTTTTCATTAGAGTTAATAGCGGATATAATTTATGTTTATACGGGACGAAAGGAGGAGGTAACGGAGGACGTATTAATGTGGGAAGTTAAAAGAATTTTTGATACCAGAAAGGAGGACGGTAAAAGTTCGGAGCAGCTTTTTTCGGCCAGATGTTTAACAGTTTTTAAACGGCTTTTTTCGTTTAATAATTTTTGGTATTTAAGTTCGGAAGGATTAAAAAGCTCGTAGGAATTAATATATTTAATATAGCGAATATATATTATATAATATTATAAATAACTTACCGCCTTTTAAAAGTTATACCTTATAATTATACATCCTTTAATTACCTCATAATATTCCCTTAGCTTTTCTCGCTATTAAGTTTTTAAATATAATTTTATAATTCTTATTTATCAGGATTGTATAACTATTACCGAAAATTTAAAAATAATTATTATTAAATTTATATAACTTATTAAAATTAAATACGCTTTGGAGATAATTCGATTAATATTATATCCTTCATTATAAGTTATCTAATTCTATTAATTAAATACGTTACAACGTTTATCATAAAATCCTAAAAATACATCGGAATCCTTGTTTATACAAAAATCGTACGCATTTCGTCCTGAAAAAATTAAAACCCTTTTTTCGTAATTCCGTTCTAATATGAATTATAAAAGTTAAAGATTATTAGTTTAATACCTTCGATTACGCAAACTTTTTAATTATATTTATACCAAATTTCTTACCGCTATCAAAGCGTAAAATTTACATTTTTTTTATTTTAATCGCGTGTAGGCGCTTACTTATCCATATAATATATATACATAAACTTTGCTATATTTTCGATATTAACGGGCTTTATTATACTTACATAATTTCAAATAATTGTATTTTTATATTACCCCGTCTTTAAAGGTTTATAAATAAAATTTTCCATATTTTTACCTTGTTATACGTTATATATATAAATACTTCCATTTCGTTAAGGTCTAATTTTATCCTTATAAACCATTCATTAATTTAAATTAATCGTTGTATACTGGAATAATAAAAACGGCAGTACCAAGAAATAAAAGTTTTTATTACTTCGTCCATTATACGGACTTTACCATCCTTAAAAGCGCTTACAAATACCTTTTTTAGGTTACCGTCGTTATTTTTACCGAATACCTTCCTTAAGACGCATTTCTATTAATAATTTTTATCGGTCGCGAACTCCGGCGCTTAAATAATAAATTCCAGCTTCTTATCAAACTATAAAAAAACCTTTTCGAAATATGTTAATAATTACTAACTAAAACCCATCAGAATTTATTAAAACAATCCGATTTAAATAAGTTTCCTTTTTTACAATATATCTCCTTAAAAATACCCTAAGTAAAAAGTCGTTAATGTATAACATATATTTTACAATAATTTTATTATTCTTTTTTGCCAAAGCCCTTTGAGAATTATTTTACTATCCCGATAAAAATAGTTACAATAAACCCTATATTTATTATAACATAAACACCCTTAAACCTAATATCTGATACGGTATTCCTCTTAAAGTTCATAATATTAATCGTAATATTAATATTCGTTCCTAAATTCCAAAATATGGGGTTGATAATTAGTTATTAATAATCAGACTACAGAATAAAACGTGTAGTCTGTAGTTAGTCAGTAGCCTGACTAAAACTACATTCGTTAGTCAGTGCCCTGACTAAAACTAACTATATGTAGTTAGTCTTGTAGTTGCTGTTAGTCACAAGATTATTATTTGCTTTGTTTATATATATAATTTTTATTTTTCTTTTAAAAAATATGTTATTCTATAAGTTATTTAAAAAAAAGAACTTCCGTTATTTTTAACCCTTTTTTATAATTTCATTATGGATTTATTTGTTAAGGTTGTAGTTAGCCAGTAGCCTAACTAAAACTATATTAGTCAGTCAGTAGCTTGAATAAAACTACAGTAGTTAGTCAGTAACCTGACTAAAACTACGGTAGTTGGTTACTACAAAATGACTAAAAACTACAGACTACCATATCAACCCTGCCAAAACAACTTATTTTCATCACCTTCCGTAAAAAAATTTAAACATACAAAAACATAACATTTCTTATAATAATTACTTCAAGGTATTTAATTATTATAACTTTAAGGCATCTAACGATTATAATTACTATAACTACCTTTTAAATTGTTATGTTAATATTATTTATAACGATTATTTTAAGGCCCTTTATTATTATAACTTTAGAGCAGTTAATTACTATAACTTTAACGCTTTTAACCCTTTTAGTTACTACAGCTAATTTTCAAATCTTATTATATTACTACGTAAGGGTTTAAGCCTATTATTTATTAATGTAAACGTTAAATATTCATTTATTAAAACGGCACAAATTTGTTAAGCCTTTAAAAATGCATTAGTCTTTACCTTAACCATTACCATGGGCCTTTTAAAAGCTGTTATTATAATTGTTATTATTTTCTTAACGTTAACTTTACTTTACTTTTCTTCTTTTACCTTTTTTCTCCTTTTATAACTTAAAACAATCCTTTGCCAGATATTTATACTTGCCATAATTAACACAGAACGGCTTTTTATTTCTATTCCATACGGATTTATTATTTCGGTAATTATTATGGTTATTATTCTTTTTACCCTTACTTTTTTTTAAAAAAATGTTATAAAACTTACTGCCAAAGTTGTCGATTAGTTACTTAAAAAATAATCCGTTTATCTAAGCACTAGTTACGTCGTTTTATACCAGCTACTAACGCGGTCCTTTATAATAGTGTCAGAGCAAATCCCGATGGTATTCATTGACTGTCTAGAAGCTATCTCAAGCCTGCGGCTCGTCTTATTTACTTATTGATCTCCATGACGTCTTAGAGACGTCTCCCTTCCATCTCAAGACGTCACATACACCGCTCAGAGAAGGTGCCCCCTTTCCGTGGCGGAAAAAGCGTATCAAATAGTAAAAAATATAGTAATATATTTTTCGGTCCTTAACTTTATATTACAGGCCTTTATTTTCCGCAAATTTTTTTAAAACTTAGTAATAAACTACGTAAAAAGTTTTCCGTCGTATATAATCTTATTTAATTTTTTAAAATAGCCTTTATTAAACCTTACCTATTACTATATAAATCTTCCGTAAAATCCTTAATAACTTTATTCCCTTTTTAATACCTATAATTAACCTAAAAAACGGCCTTTTATATATTTTTAAAATAATTTTGGCAAAACGTAATTAATTAATTAACTTTAATTTTATACCTTTTTTATAACTTATCTTTTCAAGAACAAAACGTAAACCATTACTTTAGAACTCCTAATTAACCTAACTTGCCAAATAATTCTTTATATTTTAAAAGATTAAAACGCTTTTAATAAAATTTCGAATCATTATTAAACTTCTCTAAATCCTTTTTTCCGTTCGTTTAAACGGATACCTAAGTTATTAAGACCGTTTAAATTATTAAAGCTAAACGAACTACTAAAGGAATTATAATATCCCTTCTGTTCTTTCGGGGAATTATCGAATAAGCTTTTAAAAAATGTATCTAAATTATTAAGGGGTTTACGTATTATTTCCTTTCCCCTAAACAGTAACTTTACATACTTACTTCTTTTCTTTTCGGTAAATTATTATTTTTTATAACGTTTTTCAATTACGACAGATATTATAACGGAAATTACTTTCGAATTATTTACCCGAACCCTAAATTAAACGCTTTCTATCACTTTTACACTTATCCTTCGCGAACATTTCGAACTTTACGATATTCTATTTCCGAACGCATCCAAAACTTCCATTACTATATGTTTCAATTATAATACCATCTCGTTAATCTATTAGGTTTAAAACCTCATTTTTCCAAGTATATCCTTAACCTTTTATAATTTATCTTCCCGTAATTTAACGTCTTACTTAATGCTATTTATAATAAATAATATCTAGAAACGCATAAAAGTTAATTAAATTTGCTCCGGTATAGTATCTTTAAATAAAGGTTACAAATTTATAAACCTTTAATCGTTATTACTAAAATAATAAAAAATCTTTAATAAAAATAATTCCTATTCCTTTTAATTTCCCTTATTATAAAACTCTTCGGGTTAATAAATTTTCAGATAAAAATTTTTAAATTAAGGAAAAAAAGGTTATCGTTTATATACTTCCGGTCCTTAAAAATCAAGCCATTATCGGATCAATTATTAATTTACTTATTAAAACATTCTTTAACAAATTTACCTTTATCTACCATAGTTAACTATTAAATTCTTTTTTAAAATTTTAATTAAACTCTTTCTTTTAAAAATCTTTTACTTTCTTTCGTTAATTTAAAGATTAATTTATAATTAACCCTTTTATATAACGTACTATAGTTACCAATTAGCTAACCGATATTACCATATTAACAGTAATATTAATTAAATGCAAAAATTTAGCGTAACTTTTTATAAAATTTTTAATAATATTTTAGGAAAGGATGACTCTAATCCGTAAACAATCGCCCTTACATACACGATTAGGTGACAAAATATCATTAATGGACAAAGGCTATCCTGGGCAGCATTCTGCTGTTTGGCCCACAAAGCCTAGGCCACAAGGCCCACCAGCCAGTAACACCTAAAAGCACCAATTGCCGACAGCAGTAATATATTATATTCGTACGTTTTTAAGTTATTATAAATCCGGATAATATATCATATTTTAAGCTTAAAACGTATCAGGATTCAAGGTAACGGGAACGAAATTATAACCATTTCTATTTATAATTTTATTTGAGCCTTAGTTACGACCTTGTTTAGCGGTATTAGTTACGACCGGTTTAATTACGATATCGTTTTTATGGAATTTTTAAAACGTATGTTTAAAGGTAATAACACAAGTTATATTTTCCGCTAGCGACTTTTTTTTCTTAGGTAATAATCGGAACGAATTTTCGTATAATCTTTTTTTTCTTTTTTCAGAATTCGAATTAAGGTTTGTTATTATTTGGCTGTATATGTTATCGGAAATGTTTGGAAAAAAAGGTAAATAAAATATTTAGGCTTCAAATTATCTAATTTTATAATTATGCGTAATAATTGTGCAAAAATATATAAGAATAAATTACTATTAATGTACGGTCGTAAAAACATAATACTGCTGAATGCGAACGTCTAAAAAAAAGTTAATTAAAATAAAAACTTAAAATTTAATATTAAAAGAAACGAAACTAAGGACGAAAATAAAAAGATGGCGAAAATATAATGTATATTAATTTACCGAGTAAAAAAAAATTTAAAGATTCTAGGTTAACGTCCATATAAACTGGTTTTTATTTTAAGGCTTTATTAAGAAAAATTTTCGTTTGGTAACTTACGGACTAAATTATTTTTATTTCTTGCTTTATATTTCTTTTAATTAATTTCTTATTATTTGTTTCCGTATTATATATTCCGTAACCCGGTTTAGGTAATTTTTACAATAAATCTTTTTTCGTTATTTTATAAATGTAGTCGTATTTTTCGTTAAAATTCATGGCGTTTTTTATAAGTAATTTCTGGGCATACTATTCGACTTATTTCGTGTGGTAATTTTTTACCGTACGAAATATTTAAACCTCGGTCGGTTTCCGGAACGGAGAATTTTACGGGATATTAATTTATTAATTTAATATAAAACGTATTTATCGTTAACATTTTTAATAAATATTCGCCATAATTATGGGTTTTATTTCGATCATAAATCTTTGTTTTACAAAGCCGGAAATAAATATACGACAGAAATTATTTCATATATGTATTAATATCGAAGAAAGTCAAGTTCGTATATTAAGACTCTTAATTTTTAAAAAATAATTATAAAAGTTCAAGTTTTCAAGGTAATTATTTACGTCGAAACTGTTTAAGTAAATAATAATATCCTTTATGAAAGCGGAAAAAAACTTTATCGCTTATTATGAATCATAACGAATACTGTTTAAAATCGTATTCGATTTCAGAATTTACCGTTATAAAATCGATCGCGGCCTTTATTTCGCGTTAGTATGATTTTAAAGTCGTAAAATTATTTAGTTACATCGAAAATAATGAATATTAACCGAGATTTGGAAAAGAATATCAATTTTAATTTATTTTAATTTATACCGACAAAAATAACTTAGTTAAAATTGTAATGAAAAATTTGGATAATATATACTTATAAAACGTTAAAGGTGGCGATATGGTACCAATCCTAGTGTTATTTTCATAGTTTAATTCGTTTTTCGTTTTAATTATTCGTTTAAATATGGTAGTTAAAAAAAGTAATTAATTTCGTACCGAATCTCGCAAAAAAAGGCTTATTAGGAATCGGATATAAATTTAGGGTTTCGGTTTAAGATAATTTTATTGGGTATGTTTAGGTCCGCAAAAAGAAATAGTTTCAATGAAATTTCCGCGTAGTACGTCGTTTTATACCTAACGCACCTTGGTATAAGAAGAAATTATTTGGAAATTTATAAATTACCGTTAATAACGAGCTACATTCGTCTAATTCTAAAATATTTCATAATTTCCCTTTAATAAAAGATGATTGGAAACCCGATTATAAAATCCTATATTAAGGCATAACATGGAATAAATGGGTTGTTTATAGGTATCAGTTTCAAGTAATAATAACCGAAACGTATTATTTACATGGTAGGCGGAATAATAGGCGATATATTTAATAGGCTTTTTAAAAAGCCGGGAAATTATGAAGGTTTCGGGGTCGTACTTTATTTTCGTAAGGCCGAAATGGTGCTTTTTATCGTTCACGATGTCGTAGATCTCGCCGGTGCAGAAAAACGGTATGTATAACCGTTTTCTTCCGGTTATGTCGATACTGTAAAGCAAGCCGTTTTCCAAGACGTATCGGAAGTGTTTTGTGGACTGGCCGTCCTTCGCCTTTTTATGCAATTCCACGATAATCTTGGACAGCTTTTTGCTCTAAGCCGGCAATAAAAGCTTTCTTAATAATATAAGTAACGTATAAAGCCCAGGATTTTTTTGGACAGGTAGCAGAATGCTGCCTGGGACAGACTTTGTCCATTAATGATTTTTTGTTATTTGATCGTATATATAAAGACGGTTGCTTCGGGATTAAATGAATCTTTCTTAAACTATTTGTAAAAAATGTATAAAAAGTTACGTTAAATTCTAATATTCTATTATTATAACTGCGAAGATAATGATATCTTTTGGTTAATTACTAACCGTATTATATTATACTGCATAATTATTAATAAATTATTAATTAAATTACCGAAAAAAGTAAGAGCCTGTAAAACGGATTATTAAATTTACGCTTTTTAAAAAAAGTTATTAATTGATTATAATAACCGAATAAAAAGCCATTAAGAAGTTGCTTAATAAGTAAATTAATAATTTATCCGATAATAATTTAATCTTTAATAACCGGAAGTATACAAACGAGGATTTCTTCCCCTTTCTTAGTCCATATCCTTCTATCGAAAGGTTATTTAAACCGGAAAGTTTTATAATAAGGGAAAACAAAAGAAATATAAGGTTAATCTAGGTTCAAGCCTTATTTTCCAGGCTGAGCCAAATATACAGAAAATTATTATACATATAATTCATACGATAAATATTAAACATAATATCTTCGAGGACGATAATTGATTAATAGGTTTTATGGTTAAGATTGATTGTATACTTCAGTCCCATAAAACATTATTCTGAAGCAGGATGCGTGGTTGCCGATAAGCTTCGGCCCTGATGAACCTTATATGCCCGGCAGTAAACCTTAAAAAATAAAAGGAATAAAAGCTATTTTTAATAGAAAATAAATTTTTGTTTTAATAATAATTATCAACGGTAAGTAGGTTTGGAACCCGTATTTAAAAGTAATATACCGAAAAAAGGTTTAAATAAGTTTTATACGTCCATAGGTAGTAATATAAACAGTATTAACCAGGACGTTAAAATACGGGAAAATAGATATTAAAAGGTTAAGCATAGAATTCAAAATATAACATTTTAAAATTATCAAATTAATAACATAATAATACAATGAAACGAAATAATAATAAACTGCGAAAATTTCTTCGAAAAAAAAATATCGCACAACTCGAAAACTCTATGAAATATAAATATAAAGGTTTTAAAAAAAACTTAGCCCATAATTTAGGTAAATAATTTGAAACCAATTTCTGTAATGAAGCCCGTTGTAATAAAAAAGGCGATGGAAAAATTAAGACCCGAAAGTAAAAAGCCAGGAAATAAAATTACCGTTTAAGGGGAAAAAAAATTAATACGCGGAAACCTTAATAATGAAGATAGCTAAATTTTTTTTTTCCTTTTTAACGTATCCGAAAACTTTCTGAAGCGACGGAAGGGATCCCAGAATTCTTCCCGCAATTTCTTTAATTCCAATAACCTAAAAGGTTTTAACGAATTAAGTATCCGTTTCAAAACAGAGAAATGTTTTAAAACATTTAATAACGATTTAAAATTTAGTTAAAACCATTTTAACTTTTCTTTAAATAAAAGGCAATTACAAAATAAACTTAGCCAATTAAATAGTTTAAAACAACGGCTTAAGTTTTGCTTTTGGAGAAATTAATTACCAAAACGGTATAAAGTTAAAATAAGTTAATTCACGACGTTTTGCGAAGTATTATTAAATTTATATAAAACGTTTCTAAAATAAATTATACAGATTTAAAAAGGAATAAAAATTCGAAGGATTTTACGACAAACTTATATAATAATAAATAAAGCCCAGTAAAAGTCCAGTTAAAAAAAGCTTAATAAGATTATAAATAACGGGAAAACCCTTATATTGTTTATTATCAAGTTCTAAAAGCTTTATTGGAAAATAAAGGGTTACGGTTCCAAATTCAGGCCCGAAAAGCATACTCTAATATTTCTTATTATAATAAAAAACCGCGCTAATAATATAAAACCATAGAGTTAATGCTTAAATAAATTAATTATTCCTTTTAATAACTGGTCGACGACATAATATCGAACTCCATAACCGTAATATTAATAATAAAAAGAGTGAAGTTTTATAACATTATAAAAAAAATTTAAAGATAAGGGAAATAATAATAATTTCCGAAATAATAAGCCCGAATAGAATAACAATAAAAAGCCGTTTTGGTTTAAGTATAACAGGCACGGATATTAACAAAGGATTATTTTAAATTACAGAAAAAAAGGTTAAAATAAGGAAAAAAAGGTTACCGTTAAAGGAATAACAATAACTAAAGTAATAACTTTTAAAAGGTCCGTAATAATAACTAAGTTAAAAAAATATCAATCCTTAAGGGGTTCGAAAACCTACACCATGATAATAAAGGAATATTTAACGCCCATATTAATGCAAGGTTGATCTAGGTTCAAGCCTTATTTTCAAAGCTAAGCCAAATACACAGAAAATCATTATACACATAATCCACACGATAGATACTATACCCAATATCTTCGAACACAATAACTTATCAATAGTTTTTACGGTTAAGATAAATTATATACCTCAATCCCATAAAACCTTACTTTGAAATAGAACCTTACTCTGAATCAGAATACGTAATTGCCGATAAACTTCGACTCTAATAAACCATATATCAGGTAGTAAACCTTAAGGATAAACCTTAAAAATAAACCTTAAAAATAAACCTTAACGATAAACCTTAAGGGTAAACCGTAAGTGCGCATAAAAAGCTATGCAAACCCTTGCCAGTCTTACGGCTAAAAATGTCAGATGTCAGCCAGAAAAAAGGCTAAAAACTCCAACGTTAATCGTTCCCACGGTTTCATCAAAACAGCTAAACATAACGCGTTATTATAACTATACCATACCGGTAATCCGTAACGAAAAGATTTACCAAAAAACCGTCTCATTTACGATATAAATTTTCATAATACTTATACCGAGAAATATGGATATTATGGAAATATTATTAAAAAAAAAGCCGGAAGAATATTAATAATAATAACGGGTTTAAAAACTTCAAAATTAAAATTTTGGAACAATGCAAATTAAAATTTTAAGAACGATAATTTACCGGGCTGTTCTGGATTACGAAAAACTTCTAGAATTGCGACAAAAATCGACATAAATAAAAATTGGCTTTGCGAAACGGATAAGTTTTAATAAAGCACAGATATTAAGGTAGTAATCTATCATTTTATCTAATTTTATCTATACGATTACGTCTTTTCGAAGGAGAATATAACGTATAATATATATATCTTTATTTTTAGAATTTTAAAACCTTAAGTAATATATAAGAAATTATTTTAGTACAATATAAATATAGCAAAGCCCCGTTAATTTCGAAAATAATACTTATTTCGGTTTTATTATAAATATGTTTCGCGATATAAAAATACTATTCGTTTAAAACCAAAAACGATAGATAATAAAATTGATAAATATCTCTTCTGCGGATAATAAAACGCCTAAAAGTAACTGGAAGTAAAAAAGTATAACCTTTACGCTAACGTAACGGAATGGAATTTAATATAAACGTAATTTAAAAATATTCCGTAATTAAAGGTATTAAAAATTTGTAATTAATATCGGAACGGAGTTATGGAAAGGGGTATTCAGTTTTTATAAAATAGAATACGGACGATTTCCGTATAAATAAGGATTCCGATATATTTTACAATCTGGTAATAAAGGTTATAGCGCATATAGTTGATAAGATTAAATGATTTATATAAAAAAGATTACTAACCGAATATTTCGAAAACGTATTTAACCTTAATAAATTATATAAGTTTAATAATAATTATTCTCGAATTATCAGTGACAGGTATAAAACCCTAATAAATAAGAATTATAAAACAAACTTATAAAAATACGTTTACGTGCTATTAAAGGCAGAGAGGTGTCGGAATAGAAAATAAGGATAATAACGTTATTTTTTTTTAAAAATATACCGTCCAAGAAATTAAAGATATTAAGTTAAAAAAGGGACGCCCGAAAAACTAATTACTAAATTATATATTAAGACCCCCGGCTAAAGGCTTTAATTTAATGTGCGAATTAAAGCTAGCTTGAACCCAAAAAGGCGGTACGGACTTTTATACCTTTAATTTTGGTTTATTAACGAATAAAACAGATAAATATTCCTATTAAGAATATAACATATAAGATAAGTTTTCCTTAATATTTATAAATATTAGCAAATATTTAATATACTAAAGGATAAATATGTTAATGTTTGTAAAAGGGTTAAAAAAATGTAATCTACATAAGGTATTTATAATAACAGACAACGGCGCGTTCTTAAAGACAGTTATAAAGCGCGCAAACCGAAAATTAAAATTTCAAAATAATTTACACCAAAATAAAAAAAAGAACTTTTCGTATAAAAGTTTAAATTTATACCCGTTGTCGAAAAATTCTAGGGGTACCTTATCGATGTTAAATAAGTATTAAGAAAAAAGTATATGTTTATAAAAATTTTATCAAATGCAAAATACGTATTTACGCGAAAAGATTTGTATAACCAAATTTTTTTTAATAAAACCGTAAGTAATACTGGAAAATTTATGTCTTAGAAAATCCTATTAGCTTTAGCGGCCCATTTAAATTACTATATATTTTAAATTAACTTTATCATTGCGTACCTAAGTAATAAGCCAAAGCAAAATATTAATATGAAGTAATTACTCACATTAAAGGAATATTTTAATACGTACGTAAAATATAAAAAGACGTACCAGTTTTTCCTTAAGAAGGTTATTAAACTAATAAACCCCTTATACGGTCTAAAGTAAGCCGGAGTTATTTGGCAGGAAAAAGTTAAGAAATATTTACGAAACTAAATTTCCGTTTATTATTTTCAGATAAAACGATCTATTATAACCTTAAAACGGGGTTCGTTATCCCTTAATACGGATATAATTTCTTCTTTTCGGAACTAATAAATAATAAGTTAAAAATATGATTAAGAAAAACGTTAAAACCATTTTTATGAAGCATACAAAAAGCGTAAATTAATATTTAAATATATATATTATCCGTTCCGTACCGACCGGTCATATTAGCTTAAATTACTCAAAATATATTAAAATTGTGTTCAAATACGTTGATTTAATCGATATACGCAAAAGCTTACGTAGTTATTGTGGATTATTTAAAGTATGTAAAGTCGATATAAAAATAAACTAATAACAAAGATATTTTCAAATATATACACCTAATTAAGAAGTTAAGCTTCTTAAATTATAATAGCCAGGGTTCATATTGTAGTCTGTAGTTTTTAGTCAGGTTACTGACTAACTACTGTAGTTTTAATCAAGCTACTGACTAATTAATATACTTTTAGTCAGGCTACTCACTAACTACAACCTTAACAAATAAATTCATAACTACATTAAAAATGTGTTAAAAATAACTGAAGTTCTTTTTTAAATGACTTTTAAAATAATTTATTTTTTAAAAGTAGAATAAAAGATTCAAGTATAAAAATAAAGCAAATAATAATTCAGTGACTAGTAGTCATTACAAAAATAACTACACGTAGTAAGTTTTAGTCAGGCTACTAACTAACTACAAACTACACGTTTTAATCTGTAGTCTGACTATTAGTAACTAATTATCAACCCTGATATTAACAAACCGGATATAACGTTCATAACCTTAATTTAAATTAAGTCCATAAGTAATCCGTTACTTAAATACTAGGAATATATATACAAATTATTACGTTATTTAAACGGTACGGTATGTTAAATTTTCGCTCCCGGGAGTTAAAATAAAACTATCCGTACCGAAAATATAACGATTTAAAGTTATTCCGAAAAATCAATATAAATTTCATAAATAATTACGAATTAATATCCAGATTTTAATAGAGCCGGAAATTTACTAAGGTATGGTTATTCAATAAAAGTGCGGCGCTTTAATATTCTTTGTTTTTAAATCGATGTTATCAATATTTTCATTTTAAAGTTAAGGTTCAAGTGAGGTATATTTAAAAAATTTACTAAGTAACGTTTCCGAAGTATTAAATAATATCTTTAAGATTAATTTTAATAATATACGTAGGATTATAAGAAATATAAGTAATAAAGCTAAAATTATAGATATCCGAAAATATTTAACTAACATTAAAATAAACTGGGGGTTCTTATTAAGGATTATAAAAAAGGTCATTAAGTTTAATAGTTGCGAAATATTTACGGAAATCAGGTTTACGTATACAATAAATTAAAAAGCCCTCATAATTTTATCCGCATCGTAACATTTACTGTCGCTTTTGGATTAGGTTTAAATATTCCGGGTATTAGTTAAATGGTAAAATAATAATAAAAGAATAGCTTTTCTATAAAAATTCTATTTTAATACTTTAATTAAATAATATATGGCTAGAAGTAATTAAATATAACTAATTGTGAATAAATTATATTATTCTTATCTTATTATCTATTTATTTGGTATGGAACCGAACCGTTTAGTATAAAATTGGTTTAAAATATTAAGTTCGGTAAATTAAGAACCGTATCATTTATTAAAGGATAAAGATTATAATAAAAACCGAGGTCGCAGATTGGGATATTCAAGAAAACGATAAGTACTTATTATAGATAATTCTGATTCAAACGAAATAATTTCTAAATTCTATTTTTATTTTTCGGCTAGTTAAAATATTATTTATATTATCCGGAAAGATTTTAAATGGAAGGCCTTTGATTCGCAGAATAGGGCGAAAATAAGGCCTTATTAACGTATATTTTTTAACGGCAAATACGTACGTAAAACGATTTTGATATATTTGAAAAAGGATAACGATGTTATTAAGTTAAAAAAGTAACGAAATAATTCTAATCCTGTTAGATTTTGTTATGATTCATACCTTCTTAACTTGATATAAATATCAGAATTTCGAATTTAAAGAATTTGCAAAAAATATTAACTAAAAGCCGATTTGTTAAAAACCGTTATTTAGGAAATAATCGAATTATAATATATATAACAGATGAACGAATTATTTTTTGTGCAGTTATTTCCGTTCGGTGATAAATATTTAAAGTAAAGGTTGATTTGTATGAATTTTAACCGGTTCTTACTTAATACGGTTCGGAATATGTTAATTGAAATTAAAGGTTTTTATTTAGTTCCGATATAATCGAATTCACTAAGGCGGTTTTCGCTTTCGATAAGTAATAATATTAGGACGTATTTAAAAAATTTATGTTACGTTTAATTTACGAAAAAGCTGTATTTTTCATAATATATTTTTGTTCTCATTAAAAATATAAGAAAGTTTCCGCAAAGAGCGGAATTCGTTTAATTTAAAATATTAGTACCGTATCTTTATATTTCAACCCGATTTATATAAGTTAAGGATTTTAACCGTGGTATAAGTTTAATAACATCGGAAAGAATGTCGTAATTATCGTAAACCGCGTCCCGTTTTAATTAAGGCTTATGAATCATAACCGGTCGTTTTAAATTGGTAATTGATGATTTAGAGTTAATTATAATAACTTAAATATCAACCTGGTATACGTTTTATACGTTTTTGCGGATTAAAGTTAGGATTCCGGTTATCGTAACGTTTATATCCGTATCCATAATTTGCGATATAATAAATAATTTTAATTAATAATTCTGGTTTTTTTAATGCGTGTTTAAAATCTATAGATTTTTTATATTTTTAATTTATTCAAGGTGTTTTCGTTACCGTATTCGTATTTCTTTAATTCGTTTATTTTTATATCGTTACCGGAATCGCCGGTATCATCGGAGGGTAATGATAAGTAACTCAATGTTACGTATAATATGTCGTAAAATGGAATTAAGGTAATAGTTATTACTAAGGTCGGAAAGTTACGCGTTAAAAATAAATGGTATTATTTAGCAATAATAATAACCATAATGTTAGGTCGCAAATTAGGAAACGAAACCTAGCCGGTTATAATTAAGGTAAATAATAAAAATGCTTTCGGTTTCAAAATAACAGTACGGTTATTAATAAATAAGGTATGTTAAACTTTATAGCGTAACGCGATAATTTCTTACGATTTTTTTAAAATATATTTTCGAATTTGTTAAAATATAAACGTTATAAATATATTCTTTTAATTTATATAAGTTCTTAAGGAGTATTAACGCTATTTTAAGATCCGAAACGAGATTTTCTTAATACTAAGAGAATTTAATTAATCAATCCGTATAAATACTACAGTTATATTCATTACTTTATTAGTTTTAATACGTTAAGTATTATATCAGTATTAAATATTTAACTTAAATTAAATATATCTCGTTTATAATATATATTAATTATATCCTATAATTAACATATATTAAGCTTTATGAATTAAAGATCTTAATGAATTTTAATATTATAAGTTCTGAATTCAAAGTTATAATAGGTATTAATAAATTATATTGAACCTAGGTTCGGTTAGGCTATTAAGTTATTTCCGACTTGATTAATTTTAATACCATTTTATGGCCCACAGAAATGTAACGCATTTCTTAGTTATATTAGCTTTAAAAAATCCAGACCGTATAAGGGTAAACCGTTTCCCTTATTTATATCCTTGTTCATACTACCTATCATTAAATTTCACTGTTTTTATGATATATTTATCTAACGTAATGAGCTAAATAGCTTTGGTAAGGTTATCTTTAATCTAATATTTGGTCCATTACAAAAACGGTAAATAAAATATTATTTTCGTACCTTATTATCTTCCTTTAGTTTTAAGGTATTTAAACCTTATAACATTTAAAAATGTTGATCGTTTTCTTTAAAATCTAATACCTATTACGTAACGGCACCTTTTTATATAAAACTTCGGTATTAGCCCTAAATCCATTTTCGAAATTAAGGTAACTTTAGGAAAAGGGGTTGATAAACTTTTTAACAATTAAATTTCCGTGTTCTAGGTAACTCTATACAATAATTTCGAATTATTTAAGTATATTTCCGCCTAAAAACATTGTTAAAATTTTTTTTTCGAAATAAAGCTCAAGTAAAGTTAAGTAAGGAAATTCTTAATCTTATCTTTCTTAAGGGAAGATTATATTTGTTTTATCCATGATTTTAACGTTATTTAAAGCACCTCAGTAATAATTACGTTTTAGAAATCTAAAAAATTAGAAAAAAAAGTTTATATTACTAAGAAACACATTTTAATAATATCTTAAATAAATAAAGTATAGCATATGTTAAAGCGTTTTAAATTATAAAAACTATCGTATACCTATATTTATATTAATTCGACGCGTTCGTTTAATTTGAACCTTCGAACTTACTAAACCCGTTAAGCTACTTTCCTTATTCGAACGATTCGATACGTTAAGGGCCTCGAACCCGTCGAACGTGTTCCATAATAACGGACCTACCGGATCCTTCCTTTCTGGGATTTCGACGGTACCAGACCTCGCCAAGCCTGTCGGGTCATAACAGGTAAGTCATTACAACGTCTTTTATGCACCCTTAAGGTTTATCCTTAACATTCATCTTTAAAGTTTATTGCATAAAGCTTAACATTTTTTAAATCATATTGACCGTGCCGAACCAGCCAGCGGGCATAAGGTTTATCAGAGTCGAAGCTTGTCGGCAACCACATATTAATCTGCTTTAAAGTAAAGCTTTGTACGACTAGAGTATATATAACTTATCCTTAACCATAAAGGTTATTAATTAGTTATCGTAGTCGACAATATTAGGTATAATATTTATTATATAAACTAGGCTTAGCCTGGAAACAAAGCGTAAACCTATATTGACCTTATAAAAATACGTTAATATGGCTTTTAAAAAACACAATGGTAATAATTCAGAAAGACTTTTATTTCAGATAAAAATTTAAAATACCATATACTTATAATATATTTTTATTTAACTTTAAGTAGTTTATTCCCGTAGTTATAGCCTTAAGAAATCTCGACTTTTTAAATATTCTGATTGTAGCTTATCGGTTATACCTTGTGAAATTTGGTCCCTTTTCATATTTTTATTTAACCCTCTTAAATAAAAGGATATAGATAATACTTTAATAAAATCTATTCGTAAATATATTTTAAGGTTATTTTTAATTATGGTTTATTAATTGAATTTTTAAGTATTAACCCTAAGAAATATATACTTTTAAACTTTCCGCATACTGCTTATAAGTTTAGTACGTATTATTTTCATCGGTTTCTCATTTTTATAACTTGTGTAATATATTTTAAAATGGATAAAATCATAGTTAAAACAATAAAATATAACATTTTTATACTACAAAATATAAGGTTTTTTGGTTATATTTCCGAAAAATTATTTATAAATTCCGAACATTTTTTTCTTTCTCCTTTATTCTTCTGTCTCTTCGGTTTCCGTATTATCCTTATATTGCATTTCTAAAGCCTGCATATCTTTAATTTTTAACTCTTCAATAACGCTAACTGGTTAACCGTTTCTGGTGCTACCCTCGATCTATTTTTAAAAATACTATTATTGGAAATGGAAAAAGCCCTTTTGTTGAGGCGGACTTTGCAGCAATGGCTATATATTCTCTAGCTATAATAACTAATATACGAAAACGATGTCGAGTAGAGCTTTATTATAAAAGGTTTATTTATTTCATGTTATTAATTAGTCAGTTAATAAATAAATAAATGGAGTTTTTATGTACCTACGTGCGTGTTACTTAGCCTTCGTTTAAATACATCTTTAATTAATTGTTCATCAAGATACGTTGTGACTATATATATATTGTCTCTACGATTATCTACGGATTTGTTAAAAGATAAGTTGGTGAATTAACTGTTTTCCCCAACTTGGCCTTTATATTATAATTAGTGACTAAAATCCATTATTTAGGATTTAATGCACTGGCTACTTACATTCTTCACGAAACAAAACAACGATCAAAGGATCAAATTATATATAAGTAGTTTTATAAGATGTTTAAGCCTTAAAGTTTATAAATGAACGGATACTTTCTGGTAATGGTAAGAAATATATAGCGATTGGTATCTTAATATAAGAAATAAGTTTATAAAGAAGTAACTTTTTTCCGTATAAGAAACGCCCAGCGAAACCTTTTTTGTTTTTACTTGGAATTACCTTTTTACATATCCTTTTTAAATAGTTTTAAGATTTAAGTTAATAATAAGCTTTTTATATATTATTTTAACCATGATTAAGTAAATAAACTTTTCGTATATTATTATAACTAAAAATTTAGTAAATTTATTTATAAGGTTTTTCGTACTTTTGATATGCTTAACTTTATTTGGTGTTTTAATTTTTTTGGTAAATATAGTAACGTCCAGTACGTATATCACGCTTTTTCGGAATATAATATTATTTGAGCGCATTTTTTCGTATCGTTATTATTGTACACAATGGTAATAAGGTTTTTAGGGGTAAATCCTAACTTTTTGAAAAGAATTCATAGAGTTATTATTTCGGTAACTGTAATATAAATTTTAATATTACGTATTTAACTTCCGATGTATATTTCGTAGGAACTTATTTTCGTTTTAACGTTTGCGTAACCGGAGTTTTCTATAAAAAAAGCGTAACTAGTAACTCACTTAATGATATTAAACATTATCCGCCAAATTTACGTTAACCATTATAAATAGCATTGGTTTGTTGTATGTATAATAAGGATATATTTCGTTTGATAGTCGGTATCAGATATATAATTTCAAAATACCCTTTAAATATTTCAGTAAACGTTTAATACATTTTCGATATTTCGGAAACGGGGTATTTATGAAACGTACCTAGGAAAATACGGTATATACCGTATCAGGTTATATTATATAAATAAAAAAGGTAAATTTTCAAATAAAACTCGCCTAGTCGAACATATTTTATTTTATTAGTGATATTTTTATAACGAAAAACATAACTTCAATACTGTTTAATAAAAACCCTTAAGTTTATTCTTATATTATTTATTCGTAAGTTTATTAATAGTTATTAATACATAATTGTTAATTACGGCGAACGTTACCCGTTACAAATAGCCGGATAATACATATTTCAAAGTATTAATTTGCTGCTTAAATGTTATTCATAGACCCATTGCTTATAATAACGCTTATAATGACGCTTATTATATATTATAAGTATTATCTATTAAGACCGAAAATTACGAAGTCGTCGGCGTATGAAATAATAATATCTCGGGTTTTAGCGTTAGCATATATTGCTTTCTGGTATATTGGTACCTGGAAATCGTACTTTTTAATTATTAATCAGTAATTCATATATCATAATAAATTTTTGGGGTATAAATAAAAACGTTATCTTTTTGTCAATAAATATCGAAATATTCTTAAAATATCAGGAACCGTTTGTAAAGAACCTGTTATATATCCACCTGGAACTATAAGTTGTATCCGAAATGGGGTCTTAATTTGCAGGTAACAATAGCGTAATAAATGATTCGGGGGTTTGTTCGTTAAAGAAATTAGCGGACTTTTTCCTTAATTAGAAAATAATGTCTCTCATGAAAGATTTAGATTAATAATCAAAAAGCGAAACGAAAAGGGGTATTTTTCATATAGGAAACCGTTTGTTATATATCTATTTAATACTTAGTAAGGATATCGTAAATTTATAAGATTTATATGAGTTATATGATTATTTAGATTACTTAGGTTTCCTTAACCTTAACGTCGGGAAAGCTAAACCTTCCCAGTTCGAAATTTAGCCGTACGGAGCCCGTATTAGGCTTTAAATGTAGGCTTTCCCGAAAAATAAGAACCTTTATACCTGTATTGTAATATTATTTCCCCTTTTTAATATTTTTATTTTAAAGATTAGAACCGTAGGTAGTTTTTTATTTGTTTAGAAGGGGGTTTTAAGTTCCTTTAGTTAGTTTTATCATAATAGGTTATATTTAAAAGGAAAAAAAAGGAGAATGCGTAAGGATTAACGCGTATTTCGTGATAACCGTATAGATTTTATCGAAAAACTTCGTTTTAAAGTTATTTTTGATTAAACTGTATTAATTTAAGAAACCTTAATTATTTTTAAGTAGTGTATATTTTAAGTTATAGTTATTATATTCGTTATTAACGTTTAACGTATAATCTATCAAATATGAACTTTTTAATAAAAATTAAGGAAAAATATGACCGTTTGCCAAAAAAGTAATACAAGGTTAAAAATCTTTTATTAAGATATTAAGAATTTTCTGAAAAAAAAGCAAACGAATTTATTAGTTAATTAAAACGCTCACGTTTTTAATAACCCGTTTGAAAGAAAAGGTTTGATAATTTTTAAAAGAAGAGTATAAGTTAGATTAATTAAAAGCGTAAAATATTTTGTAAAAAGGAGAACGTCGGTTGGAGGTCGAAAAAGTATACTTTATTTTTAAAATGGACGCAGGATTGATAATTCGTCACTAATAGTCAGACTACAGACTAAAACGTGTAGTCTGTAATTAGTCAGTAGCCTGACTAAAACTACATTAGTTAGTCAGTAACCTGACTAAGACTACAGTAGTTAGTTAATCACTACAAAACGACTAAAAACTACAGACTACAATATCAACCCTGAATGGACGTTATAAAGGAGGCGTTTTTATCGACTGGAACGCCGTAAACTTGGCTTTGAGTAAGAGACCGTTGGTTAAGACTTTGCCGGTAGAAATCTTTAATTAGGTCCATCGTATACGTTAATTATTTAAATGAGTTTTATAGGCTTTTTTTAGGTAACTAATTTATTTATTGAATTACGTATTAAATTTCGTTTTTAATAATTTTTAATGTATAGTATTTTTTCGATTTCGAAATTTTTTTAAGTAGGGGGTTATTTGGGACTGGTTTCAATGATGAATGTGCTATATTTTAGGTAGTAATAAAATATAATTGATTTTTAAAATAACTTGTTTTGAGCTTAAATAGGCCAAGTTTTTGGAATTAAATTTGTTGCTAGACCTTTCTTTGTTTTAATTTGTGAGATATTCGACGTCGCCTTTTGTTTTTCTCGTAATAAGTAAACCTTATTTCCTTTTGTTAAAATTAATCTCTTTATTCTTTTTTTTTAATATTGGGCCATTTTTCGTTAGAAAAATTATACTTCCGTTTCATAGTTAAATTTGTATTATTTTAGTTTCTGTTACTATAGATTTTATTTAAAGGGTTATCGTAGTAATAACCGGTATGTTGCATATTAAATTATTTTAGTCGTTAGGTTATTCTTTCGTGTTTATATATAGCTATATAGAGGGATATTCTTATACCCTCGTTAACTGACGTATTATAGGTTATTCGTACAAATTATAAAAGCTTAACCTAAGTATTTTGTTTAATAATAAATATAATTTCGAAATTCTATTTTGGAATTCAATTTAAATTTATATGTGATTATTTGTTTAAAGCTAATAAGTTATTTAAAACTTAAACTTATTACCGATTTAACAAAGTTAATACCGAACTTAGATATAAAAAGCTTATTTCGGTCGGAGATAATCTTTAATGGTATTCCGTATTTAGCGAAATAATGTCGAATCACGGCGTAAATTAATTATTTTACCGTTACGGTTTTTTTGAAAGGTAAAAAATATTTATATTTACTAAATTTTCTAATAATTACTTTTATTTTATTTTATTCGACTCTAATAATTAGGTTTCTCGATAAGGTTAAATTAATGATAAAATTTTAAGTTATGGTGTTTTATATCTTGTCGACAATGTTTATAGGTTTTAATAATCCATACGGTTTATGGCAAGCCCCCTTAATTTTTGTTATAGTTATTATAATCTTTAATTATTTCTTAATTAGTTGGTAAAATTCGGGACAGTCGCATTTTAAACAAGAACGTTTAATAATTTTCTACATTTTTTAATGTTTATATAAGGGCTTTTGGAAAAAAAATTTCCGAAATTCCTTTTACTTTTAGCGGGGGATATGAATTGTGCCGTAAAATAAAAGTTAAATTTTGCCGTTTCTTTTTAATGATTTAAAATTATTTTCCTTCAGGTCGTAAGAATTTTTAAATTATGTTAAGTTTTTAAAAAATAAACTGCTTTAAAGTTAAGAATAATTATAATATTTTATTGTTCTTATGGAGTATTATTTAAATATCAAGATTAAAAACCTTTGCGACCAATTTTTTTGCAATTGAGAATGTCCGCTTGGAACTGTTTTCTTCCTTTACTACAAAAATTTTAATTTTAAATTTCGAAAAGAAAATTATTTAATTTTTATAGCCTCTATTTAGTTTTTAAATCGTTATCAATCAAATAAGATTTGATACCTTAAATAAATACCAAAAGCTTTTCTGGTTCCGTTAAAAAAAGTTCCCTTTTTTATGTGCTAGGATAATTAGTAATCACTTCTTATCATAAATGGGGTATTTAGGTTTACGTTTTTAAACCCTTTAAAAAAAGTAGGTTATTACGTATATTTTCTATTACTTTTTAATTACTTTAACACTACTTTAAGAGCGTAATTTGACGCGTTTATTTTAAGTCCTTTCTCTTTGTTATAATTCGGTAACTTTATTATTAAGGTACTGATAATTTTTTTCCCTACTTTCGTAGAAGGTTTTTGGTTTTTTTTTTAGAACTTAAATTTTCTTTCCGACATACTCTTTGGTGGTAAGCTTAATTAGCGAATTAATCATTTTTTATAGTTCTTAATTAAAGGGCGTACATAACCGGCAAATGTTAAATGTTATCGGATGTTAATAACGTAGTTTTATCTGGAATTGGCCAGTTTTTGATAACTTCCACTTCGAAATTTTAGATTCAATTTGTTAAAAAGTGACAATAAAATTTAAGAAATCCAATTTTTACGTATATTAAACATTTTTTATAACGTTTATCAATAGGTTAGCTTTTTTAAAAGCCTTTAAATTTTAAGCGATATATATTTTTCCAGGTTTTTGAATAGGCAAGAATATTATTTAAATAAACGAATATACAACCGGTTTAAAATTTTCGTAAAATAATGGTAAATATATATTAAAAGCTAATTAAAATATTAAATAGCTTTTATAATATTACGTTATATTCGTAATATTTATAAATAATCCTAAATACGGTTTTTTACTGTTCGCCTTTAATTATACGAACTAAGTAATAATCGTTTCGTAAATTGAAAACTATAAATTATTTAACTTTAAAATCTTTTTCTTTCATGATGTTTATTAACGTTAAGGGATATTTATTTTCCAAAATTGTATCGTTTAGTTATCGATAATTATAAATTCGTCTGTATAATAAATCTTTATCCTTATTGATTTTAATTTTGTTATCTTCTATTTTTGGGTTTTATTATAACTAGGTATTTTATAAGTAATGTGGATTTTTGAATATAACATTTTTTAAGGTTTCGTTGAAGATTTTTCTAAAGGGTAATTTTTTTTAAAGGTTTATGTAATAAATTTGGTAAAACTTTAAGTAGAATCCTTTTTTGATGGAAATTTTATGATCTTATTAATTATAGTTAGGTAATTTTTCGCGGGTTCGTTCCTTGAGTAATGTTTTGAATCGTCGATATTTAAGGGGTAATATTGTTATAAGATTTTAAACCTTTGCTTTTTTAATTATGTAGCAGATTTTATGTAAATTTTCCTTAGTAGGGTTACTTTAATAAAACGTCTGAGGTTTTAGTTAATCCTTAAATTGTTAAAATAAAACCATAGCATTTTGAAAATGATGTCGTATTTTAAAATATCGGTTATATTAAAGGTAAACTTTTTTTATATATCCTTATATTTAAATCACAAATTTTCGAATTTTTTTAAAAAATTCGATTATTATGGTAGGTAGATAAGCTTCCGTCGACTGTTCGTAATTTGTACGGTTACTATTTATATTTTTAAGGAATCCGGTATTTTTTAATTATTTCAAGGAATATAAAGCTACCTTTTATTCCGCCATCGATTATGGCGTTAAATGTTTTGTTTCCATAATAAATATGGATTTCGATTTACTTTCGTAATCTTTTTTTTCCGCTTTATATAAAAATGTATATTTATAAGCTTTTCGATACCTTATTTTCGAAGGTTTCCGGAGTTCTTATGCTAATATACCTTCAAGGTTAAAAAGAGTTTTTATTTACGGACCGTCTTAGACGCATGCTTAATGTAATGGTCGTTTATACATCTGTATAATTATTTGTTATAAAATAAATGTTTAAAGGTCATTATTTTTATCGGGCTTGTTTTAAATTTCTAATTTCGCAAATCATAATGTCGGAGAGGTAAACTTCCGAAGAGAATATTTTTATATTTAAAAATTCGTAACTGATATAAAGTATCGGGAAATAATTTATATATTCTTATAATATGGCCTTCCGGCTTTATTTTAATTTAAGATGTAAGTAATAAGATTTAGGATGATTTGGCTATCGGGGGATTTTTGTAACCCTTTTTTCGTTGTATTCTGTCCAAAGATCCTTAATTTTCTTTCGTACGTAAATGAATAAGGTAAGTGTAATTATAATAAGCGGTTTAATATAGAAATTTATAATCGTTTGCTGGGAATTAAGGTTTGGGATATCTTATATGTTTTGGAAGCTTATAACCCTCTTTTTCTTAAAGCTCCATTTAATTAAAAAACGATCTCCTTTTTTATAATAACTTCTTTAAACGTAATTAAAATATTTCCCTTTCCATTTATTTTTCTTAAATTTGTTTAAAATAATGCTAATTTCCTTTTCAACTTTAAAAATCCTTTTTTAAACCGTTTATTTTTATTTCGCGTACCAGTCCTCTTTTTTCGGAATACCGATTAAAAGTATATCGGCCGGTAATAATAACCTTGTCGGTATAGTTTTTGAAAAATTTAATTTTACGTTCCTTAAATATTTTATCCGTAAATTAAAGCTTCGAGTTATTATAAAAGGCATAAAATAACGCGTTTTTCGGTAAGTTAAACGTTACTACCAAACGGTTAAATTTAATCGTATACTTTATTATTAACTTAACTTCTTTAAAAACCTATATTGACTTAATTACGTATTATTATTAATTTAAAATTTTAAATAAAGTTTGCATTTATTTCTTAAAACCTTTATAATTACCGAAGATATGCAAGGTTGATCTAGGTTCAAGCCTTATTTTCCAGGCTGAGACAAATATACAGAAAATCATTACACATATAATCCATACGATAGGTACTATACCCAATATCTTCGAACACGATAACTGATTAATGGTTTTTACGGTCAAGATAGATTGTATACCTCAGTCCTATAAAACCTCACTCTGAAGCAGATTGCTGGGCCACCCGTAAGCACGCAATTTCTCGACAGATGTCGGCTTGGGAGACTTATACACGTGGAAAACCTTTTTTATATTAATAATTCCATTATAAGACTTAGGAAAAGTTATCTTATAATTTTTAGTATCTAATATTTTATAGTAAATAAAAACAAAATATAATGCTCTTTCGAATCTGGATGAAATTAAATAAAATTGAAGCTGAAGTCCTTGTAAAAGGGGCAAATGTTTTTACTTATCGTATAAGTTTAACATTGTCCTTTCTTAATTTCACAATTTCCTCGGTTATAATGTCCAGATTTTTTTCAGCTATAAAGCTTGTTTCCTTTTTTTCTAAGTGTTTGTTTTATATTTTTCCTCGATTTTCTTCGCATTTTCGGTTTAAGCTTTATAAATTCCTTAAAAATAAGCGTAAGTTGCTATTTAAAAGAGTTTTTTAAACCCTTAGTTTTAATAATGGCAGGTACCATATATGATCGATTAAATAAGGACCTTTTTATTAAGAAATTAACTAATTTATTTAGGTTTTTTTTTAAAAAATTATTAGCAGGGATCGAATATATTATTTATTTTCGAGATATCGTTTTATAATATCATCTTTATTAAGTTTGAAAAGTTTATGCTTAATTAGACCTGTAATTATTTCTTAGCTATTAATTAAGCAACTATTAAAATATAACGAACCTGTTATATATTTACCTAAAGGTATAAGTAGTTTCATATCGAGACAAAAACGTTTTTATTTCACGTTTAAAATTTTTTACTTAATGAAAAGTTTTTAAAGTAATTACGATTTAGTAGCTTTCTGCAGATTAATATTGTCGCATAAAAGCCTTTATTAATCTTTTCAGAATTTCTTTTAATAATACACTAGCCGAACGGAATCGTTTTTATAACCTTACCGATATATTAATTTTAAACCCGTTAATTAGTTTCGTAACGCGTTAATTATAATTTTGTATTAATATATTACGAATAATAAAAAACCACAAAGCTTATATTACGAGCTTATTTGTGAAAACAAAAGATGTTACGGTAAAAAGTTGCGCAAAGTTTTATTAGATATTATTAATATAACGATATGGATATTATTAACGCTATTAAGGAAGGATTAGGTTGATCCATCTTATGTGCATAAAAATATTAAATACAGATAGGGTATATAAGCCAAATACATAGAAATCATTACACATATAATCCATACGATAGATACTATACCGAGTATCTTCGAACACGATGGCTGATTAATGGTTTTCACGGTTAAGATAGATTGTATCAGATCCTAATATAAGCTGTAAAGTTCCGAAATTTAGATTTTAAAATAATGCAAACTGAAAAATTACGAGCGAAAATTTGCCCGGTTGTTCTTGATTCTAAAAACCCTCAAGAATTCTAATAAGAATCGACATAAAAAAAAACCTAGTTTATAAGAGGGATAAGGTTTAATAAAGTATAAGAATTAAGGTAGCAATTTATTGTTTTATCCAATTTTATATATATGGCTACATATTTGTTCAGACAAGATATAAATAATTACAATTAATATTTGCTAAATTAAAATAGTTAATGTATCATAAATAGTTTCTAGCACTTGATGTACAATAAGTAATTTAGGCAAGGTTAATATAAGTTCAAGCCTTATTTTCCAGGCTAAGCTAAATATATAAAACATTATCATACGACAGAATCTATATAATAAACATTATATCTAATATTTCCAATACGATAACTGATTAGTAGTTTTTAAGGTTGAGATTGATTATATACCTTAATTCCGTAAATTTTTTTAAATAAATTAATAGGTAATTGCCGAGAAATTTCGACCCTAATAAACCTTATGCCCGCTAGCTAGTTTGGCGAGGATAGATAATATGATTGGGAAAATGTTAAGTTTAATGTAATAAATCTCAAGGATAAACCTCAAGGATAAGCCTTAAAAGGTAAACAACTTAAAATACGCATCAAAGGCTTTATAAGCTCTTATTAATGTCGATCGTTTTTATAGGTCTCCAAGTTATTTTTAATTAAGATAATATACCGCGTAATTCCGAATATAAGATACCGGCAATCTGTAATGGTAAATTTGTTATAAAGATTTTCTTATTCATGGTATTTTCTTTTTACGAAATTACCGGATGAACTAAAACTATTAATATTATTTTAAATCAGAAACCCTTTTTTAAAAAAAATGTTAAGTTTAGCTTTTAATTTTCAAATACGATTTAATTTTCACAAATACAGGTAATTCGTAATTAAATTTTTTCCCCGGATAATAGAGACTTTATTAATGGTAATGTTACTATAAATTTTTGGTTTAAAAAAAGATAAGAGCTTAAGAATACCGATGTTAAATTTATAAAATAATATAAGTTAAAGGATTACGAACGATAGGTTATCCGGATGCTCTAGATTACGAAAAAAACTCAAAATTCCGATAAAAACGGACGAAGATAAAACATTTGCTGGTTCCGGCGTTGGCAGCTTAAAGCCGCCTTCGAATAAGGCTTTTCCGAGAGCAATAGGTTTTAATGAAATATAAAAATTAAGCTAAAAAGTTGTGGTTTTTTTTTATTTTGTTAATACGGTTACGTCATATTTAGGAAGAATATAAATAATTTATAATAATAGCTATATAGCAGTTAGCTTATAAGTTAAAAAATATACGTTAATACGAAAAAAGAAAACATATAAAGAATATAAATACTTAAACCCCTTTTTATTAATTATGATTTCTCTTTTATTATCTCATAGTAATTAACTACTAATAAGAAATTTAAAAGATAATATTAATATCGAACTTATAAAGGTTTTACGTTTAATTTAAGGCTTTAAAAAGGTTACTTAATTAATTATTTTAATACGTTTATTATGTACACTATATTACGCTCTTTAACGTTATTTTTTAGTCTTTACCAAATGCAACATTATTTATAACCGGTATTTTTATTTATTCTTTTCACTTTATCTTCATTTTTATTATATCTTATCAATTTTATGTATATAACGTTTAACGTTTTATATAAGCTTATCGAATATATAAGCTCGTTATATATATTAAAATGGTACAGGTTACCTCATCGAGATCAGGCCCTATTTTTGAGGCTGGGGCTGCGCCGTAGGCGCAGCCGTGGTTATCGCTTTTGATCAAGAAGTAGCTGTAAAGGTTAGATAGATCGACTAAACCTTTTTAAGAAAAAGCTTTACAAAACTAACAAAACCTTAAAAATAGGGCCTAATATTAAGTTATAATTTTTCGGGCTCGTTTTGAATAATCCCATACAAATCTTAAAAAATTATTAATACAAACTTTTTAAAGATAGTTTTAATTTAACGTTACCTATTTCGTAACCACGGAAAATTAATATAAAAATAAAAATTTTATTTTCTTATATACTTTTAGTCCTAATTAGGACGAGATTAATATTACGCGCCCGAAATAATGGCTAAAAATCTCGTTCTAAATATATCTTAACCTTATACCCCCCCTTTACCAGTACGATAATAACATAACCTTATAAGCCAAAATAATAATATATAAGGTTTAAAATCGCTTATAATAAATTTCGAGATATATTTTCTTTTTAATTAGCCGAATACGGATAACGTATTAAAAGGTTTAAAATAAATACTTTAAACCTTCGAATACTTAATTTTCTAAAACGAAATATTTATTTTTATCTAATACCTTTATTAAACTTTTACTAATATAAACGTAATTAACCTATACGTTAACGTTAAATATATAACCGATAACCTTACAAAAATTTTACGCCGTCGGTTTATTCGCCTTATATTAAACGTTATACTTAACGGATAAGGCCGTATTTTACGGAAGGAATAAATAAATACGGTACATAATCTGGTTTTCGGAAAATTTAATATTTTTTTCGCTATTAAAATAAGTTTCGAAAAATCCTTAATTATTTAAACCTTTTTTTAAATAACAAACTTAATTATTATCCAAATTATATTTTTAATTCAGTTAGCCGAAAAATAACGAACTTTTATATTAATAATACCATATTTTATTTTTATCTTAATATCCGCGGAAACGAAAAAGTTCGATCCAAAAATATTCGAACGCATAATTACCGGATAACATAATTATATTATTTTTGGTTTTAAATAACTATCGAACGATCAATTTTAAATTATTATATTAAATCCTATTTTCGAACGTCGATATAGTTTAATTACTATTAACGAAATATATTTATTATTAAAATAAAAAAAACTTCCGGCTTAAATATATTAATATCCGTAACTTACGTTTTATTTTTCCTATTTACGTATATTAATTTACGTATATAATAACTACTAACGGCAATATAAAAAAAATCGCAAAATATAAAGGTTTTAATAAAGCCGGATATTTAATTAAATATAGCTATAAGGTAAAGGTCCGGCATTTTAATATTCATCGTTCCGAAATCGATATTATTATTTTTCCTATATTTAAAAATTAACGTTCGAATTAAACGTATTTTAATTTCCTATTAATTAATACGCTCGAATTATTAAATAATTCCCCCCGTAATCTAATTTAATAATTCACGTATTATTATAAAGATTATTATTTATATTAATAATAAAGCAAAAATTATAAATATCCGAAATTACTTAATTAAAATTATAATAAACCGGAAATATTCGTTAAAAATTATAAAAAAATTTATTAAGTTTTATAATTCCGAAATACCTTACGGAAACCAGGTTTACGTATACGATATATTAAAAAAACCTAATAATCCTATCCGTATCGTAATATTTACCGTCGTTTTTGGACTAAGTATAAATATCCCGGATATTAATCGAATAATATAATAAAAAATTCCGAAATTTTTTAAATAAAGAATTTATAATAATAATTTGGTTAAATAATTTATAACTATAAGCGACTAAATATAACTAATTATGGATAAATTATATTATTTATACTTTATTAAGTATTCGATAAATATAAAACCGAGCTATTTATTATAAAACTAACTAAAATAATAATAAAAATTTAGGTTTAATAAATTAAAACCCGTAAATTTATTAAAATATAAAAGTTATAATAAAAATTAACGTTACGGATTCGGATAATAAAAAAACGATAAATTATTTATTACAAATAATCCCGATTAAAACGAAACAATCGTCGAATTTTAATTTTAACCTTCGGCTAATTAAGATATTATTTACGTTATCCGTAAACTTTCGAAATGGAATAATCTTAATTTACGGAATAAAACGAAAATAAAGCTTTATTAACGTATAATATTTAACGGCAAATACGTACGTAAAACGATTTTAATTTATTTAAAAAAAACGAAATTATTATATTAGAAAAAAACCGTAATAACCTTATTGCGGCTGGATTTTGTTATAACTTATATACGCTTAATTTTATTTACATACCCGAACTTTCGAACCCGAAAAAATCCGTATAAAAATAATTAAAAACCGGTTCCTTAAAGGCGGTTATTTAAAAAATAATCAAATTATGGTATAAATAACGGACGAACGAATTATTTTTTATGTAATTATTTCCGTTCGGTAATAAAAAAACAAAATAAACGTTTATTTTTATTAAACTTAAACGGTCCTTTTTTAATACGTTTCCGATTAAGTTAAATGAAATTAAAGGTTTTTATTTAATCCAAAATATAATCGAATTAATTAAGGCGGTTCCGGGCTCGATAAATAATAATATTAAAACGTTTTAAAAAATCGCCTTTTTTTTGCGTTATATTTAATTTACAAAAAAGCCGTATTTTTTATATCGTAAAAAATACGAAAAACTTTCCGAAACGGCGGATTAAATTTAATTTAAAATAACGGCGCCGTATTTTTATATCCCGAACCGATTTATATAAATTACGGATTATAACCGTATTATAAACCCAATAAATATCGGAAAAAATTACGTAATTACCGCAAATTACGTCCCGTTTTAATTAAAGTTTATTAATTATAACCGTTCGGTTTAAACTAGTAATTAAAATTTTAACGGTAATCTTAATAGTTTAAATACCGACCCGGTATACGGTTTATACCTTTTCGCGGTTTAAAATTACGATTCCGGTTATCGTAATATTTATATCCGTACGTATAATCCGCGATATAATAAATAATCCTAATTAGGAACTTATTTCGTTTCCTTTATTTATAACGTCGGCTTAAAATTTATAATTCCTTAATATTTTTAATTTACCAAAACCGTTTTCGTTACTGTATTCGTATTCGTTTAATTCGTTTACTTTTATTTTATTACCGGACTTGCCGGCATTACCAAAAAGTAACGATACATAATTTAACGTTACGAATAATATATCGGAAAATAATAATCGTTATCAAGGTCGGAAAATTATACGCTAAAAGCAAACGGTACTTATTTAACGATAATAATAATTATAATACCAGGTCGAAAGTTAGGAAACGAAACTGACGGTATATTTTCGAATTTGTTAAAAACAAAATATTATAGGTATATTTTTTCAATTTTTTTAAATTCTTACAAGATATTAACGTTACCTTAAAATCCGAAACGATATCCTTTTTACGTTAAAATAACTTAGTTACATAAAGTGGTAAAATAATACGACCATATTTATTATTTTGTTAATTTTAAATTCGATAAATATTATATAAATATTAATTTTTTTAATCCGGATTAATTATATATTATTACTAATATATAATGGACATTATAAGCCAGGAAAATTAATAAATTTTAATATTATACGTTATAAATTATAATTTATCGTAATTATTAATAAATTATCCTTTTTAACTTATAACCCTTTATTTACGATACCGAAATAAAAAAAATTTAAATCTTATCTTCCAAATTTTTTTCCCAATTCGTTATATTAATTTTTAAAATATTTTTATCCTTTCTAACCTTTAAGGTACCTTAATTCGTGTCGATTAATTAGTCGGAAAGATCGATTATACGGGTAAATAAACGATATAAATAATATTTGGCCAATATTGGAAAAAAAAAGTTTTGTACCATATATATAACTATTCCGGCATCCGTTTTTCCTTAAGTACCAGTTCGAAATATTTAGGATCCCGGTTTTATAATAAATTAAAAGTTTTTACGTTTTATGCAAGGTTGATATAGGTTCAAGCCTTATTTTCCAGGCTGAGCCAAATACACAGAAAATCATTACACATATAATCCACACGATAGATACTATACCCAGTATCTTCGAACACGATAACTGATCAATGGTCTTCACGGTTAAGATAGATTGTATACCTTAGTCCCATAGAACCTCACTCTGAAGCAGACTGCTGGGCCCCCGTAAGCACGCAATTTCTCGACTAATATAATTTATAAACTTTCTTTAATTAATATATGTAAAATAATATTATTACAGTTATTTAATAAATAATCGATATCACTTATTTTAATATAACCTATAATTATTCTATATATTTTTATATATCCTACCATATTATAATATGTAAAACCAATTTACTTATAATATAGTCATTAACCCGTTATCTTTTTATTTAACACTTAAAATCCTTTTTATAACTTACCTATAACATAATTACTTAATAGTAATCCGGATATTACTTAAATTAATTTTACGGATTCGTTAAATTTTATATAAATCTTAAAACCGAACCGATAAGATTTTAACGGTAATTAAAACCATATCATTCAAATTCACATAATTTATTTCGTTAAAAGAACGGAAACCCATTTTATAACAGGGTACTTTAACGTAATTAATTATAAAACAATCTTATCAAGAATAAGGGAACCCAATACCTGGCGGAAATCCGTACTTTAAAGGTCGGCGATTCTGATTTACCGGCTGTACTTATTAATATCATGATAACCAAGCGCACTAAAAAAAAAAAAAGACGAATAATGCGGAGATACGAAAATATTTAAACGGATAATCACCTGATTTAAAATAATTTAACTAACGATTAAATTATTAAATCCTTTTTTTTAAAAAAAGGTCTGAAAAAAGGTAAATAGAAAATTCGAACTTACATAATCCGAATCAGTCGAAATTTATTTAAATTGTAGTAAAGCTTTTAAAAACTTTATAGTTATTAAAAATTAAGCGGTATTTAATCGTAAAAATAAGGGAACTATTAAGTAAACCAGAATTGAAATATAAGCGTCTGAATTTTTACAAGTAAAAAACTTTTTAAGATGCTAATTATAGATATAAAATAACAGGTAAAATTTAAAAGTAAATTAAATTTATATTAATTTAATAATATATAATCCAGTAGAATATATTATCTTATTATTTGAATTAATAGTTGAAATAAGTTATAAAGGCAGAAAAATATGGTTAATAGAATTCTTAATACTAACCTCGGACCCCACCTAATGAATTACCCTTGCAATGAATAGCGATTTCCACCAAAACACGCGGTAAATTAAAATTGATAACAAATTAACAAAAATACATATAATAATACGTTTTGCTTAATATATAACTTTACAATATATTAGGTGAAAGATATTTATAAAAAGTAATATGGGGTTATTAAGGAATATTATTATATATTAAACTTAGAATATTTCGATATTTAAAATAAATAGTTAAAATAAATTTATCACTTATATAATAAGATTCTTTTATAATAAAAGATTATTAAGCTTGGAAATATTCTTTGTATACAAATCGAATATAGAAAATACGTATAAGTGTTATTTAAAAAACATTATATTAATAATAAGATATGTAAATATTTAAGTTTTTAAATTTAACATAGATTTAATATAATTAAAATATATTATTAAAATATATTAATTTAAAAACGCTATTTAATATAAAAAGTTAAGTTCTAATAGGGTTTCATAATTATTAAATCCGTATTTATTTTAACAACAAAATTATTTCTATATTATATAAAACGGTTTATTAGTTGCTTATAAACATTATATTATAGTAATGAATATATTAAGTATGCAAGAATTAATACTAAGACCGTAGAAGGTTATGATATTACTTAACTTAATAGGTTTTAATTTAATATTTTTAATTTCCGTTGTTTATAAAGAAATCTTTTTTTATTAAACAAGATAAGGTTTATAACTTAGCCATCTTTAAAATTAAACTTTTTTTAAGCGTAATATAAAAATATAATAAATATATTTTCATTTATATTTTCTTTTATTTAATATTAAAATTTTAAGTATTCAAAGTTTTAATTAATTTTATTACCATTTTTATTACGTAATAATGCAACCGTAGAATCTTTAAAAATTAATTTTATACTTTAATATATAGAAATAAACGTTTTAATAACTTTTATTAATTTAGAATTAATTTTCATAATAATAAAAAATAAAATATCTTTATAATATTTTAGTATTTAACGGCTGATAAAAGAAAAGATATGCAAGGTTAATCTAGGTTTAAGCCTTATTTTCCAGGCTGAGCCAAATATACAGAAAATTATTATATATATAATCCATACGATAGATACTATATCCAGCATCTTCGGATACGATAACTGATTAATGGTTTTTACGGTTAAGATAGATTATATACCTTAGTCCCATTGAACCTTACTTTGAAGCAGAACCTTATTCTGAAGCAGAACCTTACTCTGAAGCAGAACCTTATTCTGAAGCAGAACCTTACTTTGAAGCAGAACCTTACTTTAAAGCAGAATGCGTGGTTGCCGATAAGCTTCGGCTCTGATGAACTTTATGCCAGCTGGCTGCAGTAAACCTTAAGGATAAACCTTAAATATAAACCTTAAAAATAAACCTTAAGAATAAACCTTAACGATAAACTTTAAGGGTAAACCTTAAGCACGCATAAAAGGTTATACGAACCTTCGCTAATCTTACGGCTTGATTATTCTTATAGCTTTATTAAAACAGCTAAATATGCCGCGCTATTTTAATTATACCATACCGGTAATCCGTAACGAAAGGATTTACCAAAAAACCGTTTCATTTACGATATAAAGCCCCCATAAAGTCGCCGGACAGGTTAAAATTATCGATAATACCGTCGATCTAAAAAACCTTACCTAAAAAAACCGAATTCGGTTTTTAATATTCGGATATAATTTAATTTACGAAAATAACGGTAATCGATCCTTAATAATACTTATATAGAAAAATATAAATACCATAAAAATATTATTAAAAAAACTGAATAATAATAATAATAACGGATTTAAAAACTTCGAAATTTTTGATTTTGGAATAATACAAACTAAAGGATTACGAACGATAGTTTACCCGGCTGCTCCGGATTACGAAAAACCTCCAAAATTCCGATAAGAATCGACGTAAATAGGAGCCGGCTCGGGGCTAGGTAATCTATAAAAGGGATGGGTTTTAATGAAGTACGGAAATTAAGGTAGCAATTTATCATTTTATCTAATTATCTACACGGTTACGTCTCCTAGAGGGAGAAAAAGAAAAGATATATATAAATTTTTTATTACATATTAAATATTATAAAATGTTTTGCCTAAGTTTCTAAATAAATAACTAAATATAAATATCTTACTGATTTCTTTTATATTTTATACCTTATTTTATTTTTCATAATTTTGCGGTATATTATATATTAAATACATCGTTAATGTAATATTATATATTTTATTAATAGTTTATACGTATACGCTATATAATGCTGATCTTTATGTAGGGGTTTTTATTATTATATGTGTTTTTGTTAATTTGTTATTAATTTTTATCAGGGTTGATATTGTAGTCTGTAGTTTTTAGTCATTTTGTAGTGACTAACTAACTACTGTAGTTTTAGTCAAACTACTCACTAACTACAACCTAAACAAATAAAACCATAATTAAATTTAAAAAAATGGTAACAAATAAGGGAATTCTTTTCTTAATGGCTTTTAAAATAACTTATTTTTAAAAGTTAAAATAAAGGACTTATATATAAAAACAAAAGAAATAACAATTTAGTGACTAATAGTCACTATAAGACTAACTACATGTAGTTAGTTTTAGTCAGGGCACTGACTAACTAATGTAGTTTTAGTCAGGCTACTGACTAACTACAGACTACACGTTTTAGTCTGTAGTCTGACTATTAGTAACTAATTATCAGCCCTGATTTTTATATACCGCGTGTTTTCGTGGAAATCCCTATTCATTGCTAGGGTAATTTATTAGGTGGGTCCGAACTTAATCATAAATTTAACGTTATAATCTTTTTATATCTGAAACGGTATGGTTTATTATTAATAAACGCGTATATTTTTATAACTTTTAATTCTTAAAAAGTATTCGGCTCGAAAATAAAATCACAGTTCTTATATAATTAGCTGGCCGATTAATAAACATTTTTTGTTTGTTGTCGATAACAGTTACGTTACGTAACCGTTAATATTAACGCTTGATTTTTTTAATTAAGTTCAGAATAACTTTTAATATAAACGCGAAAGTAATGAAACGAAGTTTAATATTTGTGATACGCTCTTTCCGCCACGGAAAGGGGGCACCTTCTCTGAGCTGTGTATGTGACGTCTTGAGATGGAAGGGAGACGTCTCTAAGACGTCATGGAGATCAATAAGGAAATAAGACGAGCCGCAGGCTTGAGATAGCTTCTAGACAGTCCATGAATACCATCGGGATTTGCTCTGACAATTTGGCCCGACAAATTTTTATATTTTTTAGTCCTAGCCAGGAAAGTTATTTATAATGTTTATACCGACAAAAAGCTTCAAAAAAGGCAGCCGGTAATATTATAAGCCGTTTAGCGAAAGTAAGCTTATAAACGATAAAAAAGACGAATACTTTACGGGTTCATATATTTTTTTTCGATTACTAATACGTACGCCGATTAAAACCGGGTAGTCATTTAAAACGCTACGAGTAATAAACTAGAACCCGGAAATATTATTTTAAGTTAATTTAATAGTAAGATATTTATATACGTTTTTCGTAATATTTTATAAAAGAAAATATATGGTAAAATTATTAGTAATCGGCTAATACTATTTAATATCATATAGAGGCCAAAATAAAAAAAAGTGACTCCTGTCGACGATGTACCGTTTAGTAAATTAGCATTACCTGAAAACCTTAATTAAAAAAAGTAAAGAACCGGAAAAAGTACGATAACTTATTAATTAATCCAGGAACAAGCTTAACGAACCTGTTACATTATTAACCACTTTATTTCCTAAATTTGATAGGATATTACGAAATATATCATTTATCGATAGAAGAAATAAGGTTATTTTAAATTAATTAGCTAATAAATTTTTCCGTAAGGGAAAGTTTTTTCTTAAAAGGATGTTATACCGAAAACAGGTTGCTTTAATTAGGATTAATAGAGATATGGTAAGATTAAATAATATATCGTATTAAATTATACGATTCGGACGATCTCCTATAAGATCTAATATGTTAAATATTATATGCTACCGGTTAATATAAAAATTAAACTAATCGATATGTTACTAATCCGGATTTTAAAAAACGTATCTAAATAATTTTATACGGTCCATAAAATACCCGGTTCCTTACAGAAAATAAAGACGGCAACTTACGATTAATTAACTTTACGATAAAACTTAATATTACAATTTTACGAAATAGATTTATATTTAAATTACGACTAATTCTGAAGGAATTTTATAACAAACTTTTTAACAATTTTAAAAAGTTTTTTTCCAGGTTATAAATATATAATTTTAACCGTAATTAATAAAATTTAATTATTTTTTCAAAAATATTATTAGGATGTTTAAAAAGAGTTATTATATTTTAAAAGGTTCCTTATTTTATAACTTATTTTTGTTACTTAATAAAAAAGGTTTTAAACGATTTAATATCTGATATAACTTATTTATTTTGATAATCATATTATTATTAAAGGCGCCAAAATAAAATATGAGAATCATTTTTTTTAAAAACCGTAAAGTTATTTATAAGCATACTTTTAATATATATAAAACCTTTTTTAATTACGAACTTATTAATATTAAGTTTAATACTAAAAAATTTAATAATATTAAAAATTCATATTATCAGCAGTTACAGTGATCGAATACAGGAATCTGGCATAACTCTCTATATGTTCTCTAATGGTGTTCTGGGAAAGGACTAATCTAGTCCGTAAGCAATCGCCCTATAAGGCGAGTTTCTCAGTTAATAATGATCTTATTAAAAATTTTGGTCTTCCAACCGGAAAATCTTTAAGATTAAGTATGTAACATTAGCAATAAAGAAACGTTATATATATCTCATAGCGATAAGATAAGCAAGATAAAAAAAAGTCCGGCTAAAAACCTTAATCAAAAAACCTTAATTTTGCTTATTATCCCCCCCCCCCGCAAAAAGAAAAAATAAAACGCCTACGTTTTGTCGTAAAAGCTATCAGACGTTTCCCGTTAAAAACCTGCCGGAATATTAAGCAAGAAGGTAAAAGTGATATTATTTTAAAAGCCGGGATGCCCAATTTATCGTCGCTTACGAACCTATTTTTGACGTAAAACGGCGTAAATAAGGGCGGAATAACCGCGGGTTTTTTCAAAAAGCCGCGTATAAAATCCGGAACGAATACGTTATTAATCGTAACCGAAAGTTTTTTTTTCTTTAAAGAAACCTTACGTTTTAAGGCCGGCGTAATAGGTAACGGGAAAAATACCAGCATTATAGAAATTCGGGCCGGGATAAAAATAATAGCACCTTACGGCGTTTATGAAATTATAAAATCGGCGGAAACGGAAAAAGCTTAATACGAAAACGCGGCCGGAACGGAAAAAGGTTAATACGTAAACGCAGCCGGAATTTAGACGTATGCGGCAAAAAAGCGTATCGTTACTTAAGGTAAAATTACGGAAACTTAAATGCTTCCGAAAATCGTTTACGAATCGTTAATTTCCAGTTATTTAAAACTTAACGTAAAAATACACCCGAATTTTACGATTTAATGGAACGTAAATAAAAATTTTACTTTCGTAAACGGGGTTTTAAAAAACGTATCGTTTTAAACATTTTGGTTAAGTTATATACGTTAAGCAAAAATCTGTATATTTTTCTTAATTTAATTTATCACTTATATAAATATTTTATTTTATAAAATCGTTTTAAAATCGTTATATATTGTCGAAAATTTTCCTTAAATTACGCGTTTCCGTCGTTAAAATTTAAAAAGTTGCGGAATATATCGGTAACTATTTTATAAAAATAAGCGGCTACTGAACGCTTAAATAAGGTAACGGAAAACGTAAGTAACAAAATTAATACCGAAAATACGTCCGGAACTTTGCGTATTATAATTAAAAGGCAGGAAATCGGCCGGAAGTTAGTAATATTAAAAATTTTATCAGATATTACTACCGTACGTTATACGGATCGTAAAATCGGTATCATAAAATTACCAAAAATTAACGTATTTCCATGGTCGAAAATGGGTCGTAAGGCCGTATAAATTATACTTAAAACGGAAAAAACTTCGGGTCGTAAAATATTTCAGGCCTTAAGGTTAATAAAAAAGCTCCAGATTCCTTCGTCGAATTCATCCGGATTAAATTCGTCCTTAAAAAATATAAGCGTTTTGCCGGAAACTGATTCGTAACTTATTAATACGTCTTTTTTAAGGACCATATCTTAATTTACGAAAAAATCCGCAAACTTTTATAAATTTTTACCCGAAACCGTATAAAAATTCGCGGCGAATATATTAATATCGATATTTTCGTTTTATATATTATTGATTTTATTTTTCTTTGTAGCCCGCGTTTTTTCGGCATTTTGGCGTTTAATTTCTGCTAATTATTTCTTAATTTTAAGGATAAAGGAAACGTACGTAACGTTTCGGTTTCCAAAAAATCCGTCCGTTAAACGTAAAAAATATTACTGCCAAAAAAGTAAGAAATTATTAATTTTAAAAAAAGTATACCAATTTAGGTTACATAAACGTATTAAATATAATATCGTAAACGGAAACGTTCCAAATTTTGCCTAAACGTTATCATAAATTCGGATAACTTTAACGAATTTTTTTTAAGGTAATAACTTAAATAACCTTAATTACGGCGTACGACGTTTAAGTACGCATACGGTAAATATTTTGGAAAGTTTCTTATAAAGCAAGGCACGCCGTTAATTCGGATAATTTAACGTACGGACGAATCGTAACCAAATACTAGATAATTTCCTTTACGTTAAATCGGGGTAAATAATCGGGTAAAACGGTTACCCGGAATTCGGAGACCTTATTAATATTAACCAGAAAGTCGTAATCTGATTTCTTCGTTATAGGGTTATCTCCCCAGGTTCGTCCGTTCTTAGGAATGTTTGCTGCGAAACCCTTAAAGGGAGGGGGAGTTGCCAGGAGCCTCGTGATCTCGTTCTGGAGCGCCGCGTCGTTTCGGTAAGTATTATTCTCTTCCGTTGTTTTACGACTCCCCTCGTAGCTCTATGATCCGTTAGAACAATAACGGGTAAGAGGCAGGACTGCAAGCGAACTCGCAGGTTGCGGCAGACCCAGACAAGATAGGAGACTTCGAGCTTTGTTACCTAGTACCGTTTTTCGGCCCGGGTTAGAACTTTGCTAAAGAATATGATTAGTTGAATGGCGACTATAAGGATATGAACGTCGTCCTATTCGTTACCGCCAAGATGGAAAATCATAATACCGTAACCCTTTTCCCGAGAGGCGTCGAGTTTGATAAAGGTGTTACGAGATGGGGTCCAGTGGACGAGGTAAGTAGTTTTTAACAGGTCCTCCTGGATTATCCGGAAGTTCCTAAGCTTTTTTTCGGTAGGGTCGAAGCGTTTTTTCGATGTCCAATTCCGGCGGCCAGTGGCGGTAGACGGGATGATGCCTGTTTTGCGATCTTCTGTAAGTATTTCTGTTTTGCGCTTCTGTAAGGGCTCGAGTTTTTGCTGATACCAGGGGATAAATTTTCGCAAGAAGCGACCTGGCGGTTCTGCGTGAAGTGCCTTCGGCGGATAGAGACAGCTGCGCCTGGTTTTTTAAAGCATTAATAAAGGTATTAAGTCTTCTCATAATATTTTGGTTTAATTTCTGAACCCAAGAAGCAGCGTTATGTTCGTATAAGAAAGCCCAACTATAACAACAATTTTTGTACATTTCGTAATTAAAAAAATACCAGTAAGTTCGTTTAACGATATAAATATATAAAAACTTAAAACGGAAATTCGGGTATATTTAAATTATGGTAACGTATTAAGATTAATAAAGTTACTTTTAAACGAAAAACGCCGTAGGTAAGATAAAGTTCGGTTATAAACTTTCGGGAAAAAAAAGGTTAAAAGATACCGATTTGTAAAGGACCGGCAGATAATTTTATTTCGAATCGTAAACGAAGCTTACGAATAAAGAATTAAAAATTTCGTTTCGAATCGTATCGTAATAAATACGAACAGACGGATGCGGAAAAGAAGATTAATAAGGATAAGGTAATAACGTAGCGGCGTTACTTTTCCTGGTTTACGGATTTTAAGAAAATGCTACCAGTTATAAGGCAAAGTTCTTAATTAATAATAATCTTATTAAAAATCTTAATCTTTTAATTAGGAAACCTTTAAAATTAAATATGAAATATTAGCAATAAAGAAACGTTATACATGTCTCATAATGATGAGATAAGCAAGATAAGGAAGGTCCGGCCAAAGACCTTAATCAAGAGATCTCAATCTTGCTTATCACGCCCTTACATACATAATTAGGTAACAAAGGATCATCAGTGCATAAAAGCTGTCCCAGGCAGCATTCTGCTGCCTAGCCCATAAAACCTGGGCCACAAAACCCACCAGCCGGCAATACCTAAAAGTACCAATTGCCGACATGCCCTTTTGCGTTAGGTAACCATAACTAGAAAATCCGAAAAATCCAAAATTAAATCCAAAAATAACTAATTTATATAGGGATTAAACCTTAATCTTTATGTATCAATTTCGAATATATGATTTATGTATTAGCCGTTATATTAAGTATCCGGCTTCCTTATTTATTAAAATTTTACCTTATTCCGGATTACAGGGCCCACTTTTTCCGAAACGTTCCAGACCCACCTTACCGTTACTTAAATTTAATATAAAAAACGATAAATTTTGCTAACTTTATGCGTTATAATCTTTAAATTTTAAATAAACGTTATATTTTTTATTAGCAAATTAATAAATAATTAAGCGTATTATTTTTTAAATCTTTTTATTTTCGGGCGGCTAAAAAATAAGGGCTTTAATCTGGCGAATTTAGGGACGCTTATTAACTATAAATTATATATTGTAATTAATTATTACTGGATCGTTAAACCTTAATTTGGTACGTAAATTAAGGGGATATAAAAACTTTAAAAAAATTCACGGAAAATTAAAGCCTTAAAATCAATAAATAAACGGATACCTTCGGATAATCGTAAAAAAAATACCGTAATTATCGTTATTTATAATAAGAAACAGGTTTTAATAAAACCCGGCTTTTTTTCCTTATAAAGAAATTTTAACGGAACCATTTTTTTGCTAATTACTTTAACCAAATCTTAAATCCTTTTCGATTTATTTTAAAATTTTTTAAGTTTTATGTTTTATATAAACCGTTTAAAAACCGTTTTATTAAATGGTTTTATAAAATATCTACAAGATTTCTTTTTGCTTTTTACGTATTCGAAACTAATCTTTCTTTTTTGTACCTTTTAACGTAGTTGATAATATATAAATTTAATATAACCCTTTTTTTATGATATTTGCGGTTTTTTATTTACTTAAATATATCCATAATATCCTTCAGCATGGAAATAAAACCTTTAAATATAAGCCTAAATTTTGTTAAAAAGTTTCTGATTTTTATTACCTTAATTACAGCCGTTTTTATTTTTATATATTCTGCTTCCGTAATATATTTCGTAATAACGTTCTGTAATTTTAAAATCCTAAATATTAACGTTTTAACCATAAAAAATATATACTTTATTATAAATTTTGTTAATTCGTAATTATTTATAAAGTTTATATTTATTATTCCGAATGATTTTAAATCGTTATATTTTCGGTATGGATAGTTTCGTTTTATTTTCCGGTACCGAAAAATTAAGTTTACTGTAACGTTTAAGTAACGTAATAATTTTAATAAATTTCTGGAATTTAGGTAACGGGTTATCCATAAACTTAGCCCAAATTAAAATTATAAACGTTATATTTAATCTGTTAATATAACTTAAATAGTTAAACATTTTTACCATGCTTATATATTTAAATATATCCTTCTTATTAGATTTGCTTTTATATCGTATTACATACTTTAAATAATTTTAGCAATTTCCTAATATATTGCTATTAATTTAGCCTAATATCGCCAATCGGTAAAGAAAGGATAATTCGTATACCTAGGTATTAATTTACGTCTTTTAAGTTTTTAATTAAAACATCCTTCGCAATCTTTTTAATAATATCCTTAAGTTATTATTTATTAACTCCGAAAAAAAAGGAAATTATTAACGTATAAAACCATAACGCACCCCATTTTGGGGTTATAATAAATCGCATCATCTGAAATTAATAAATAAAAACCTAATTTTACAAATATTTTTCTAACCTTTTCCTATTAAGCAGCTCCGGCTTGCTTTAAGCTGTATAAGGGGTTTATTAACTTAATAACCTTTTTAAGGGAAAACCGGTACGTTTCTTTATTCTTTAAGTACGTATCGAAATACTGTTTAATATCGGAAATTATTATATATAAATATCTTCTTTTAACTTACCGTTCAGGTACGTAACGATAAAATCGATTAAAAATATATACCAGCTAAAATAAGTAATTAAAATTATCAAGATTTTTAAATATGTAACTTTTACGGTATTTATTATAATTTCGTTATAATTTTTTTTTTCGTTATATAAATCCTTTTGCGTAAATACGTACCTTGTACTTATCTAGCTTTTTTGTAAATATATACTTCTTTTTTAATACCTATTTGGTATTAATAAAATATCCGTAAGCTCCCTTATTAAAAGACGTAAACTTAAAGATTTTACGCGAAAAGTATTCCTTAATTTCCGTAAAAGTTGCTTTAAATTATATCTTTTATTTTAGATCCCCTATAACTTTCTTTAAGGACGTGCCGTTATCTGTTATTATAAATCACTTATAAATAATAAATAATTTGCCCAGGTTAATTTTTTCTAAATCCTTAAAGATATCATCGTACTTATTTTTAAATATATTAATTATTTATTAATATTTATAAATATTTCGGATAACTTGCTTTATATCTTTATAACTTCGAAAAAAATCCTTATCGTTTTTATTCGTTAATAAGTTAAAATTAAAAGTATATAGGCCCTTATCGCCCTTTTGGATTAAAGCTAGTTCTAATTTGCTTAGTAGCTTAAAGGTTTTATCCAGGGCCTTTAGAATATATAATTTAGGGAAATTTTTTTTCGGACGGTTTTCTTTTCGTGTAATTTATTTAATTTCTTAATCCGTATCGTTTTTTAAAATAACGTTATTATCTTTACTTTCCATTCCGATATTTTTCTGCCTTTAATAATACTTTAAATGCTTTTGTACAGATTATAGAAACGATCGAATAATATTTTTAAGGTCGGAAGGTTTCCTTAATTTTTCCAGGTCCTTATAAACTGTAATATGTAATATATAAGTAATTTACCGCTTTTTAAAAGCTATACCTTGTAATTATAAGTTTCCAAATAATTTAATAAAAGATTTTTGGTTCGTTACGCTATTAAATTTTTTAATTTAATCCTATAGTTTTTATTTATTAAAATTATGTATATATTGCTAAAAATTCGAAAATGGTTATTATCAGGTTTATATAGATTTTTAAGGTTAAATACATTTTCGAAGTATTTGATTAGTATTATATCTTTTTTTATTGACTGTTTAATTTTATTAATTATATATGTTATAACCTTTATTATCAGATTTTAAAAGTATGTCGGAATTTTTATTTATACGGAAATTATACGCGCTTCGTTCTGTAGGAATTAAGTACCTTTTTCCGTAATTCCGTTCTGGTATTAGCTATAAAAACTGGAAATTATTAATTTAATACTTTCGGTAATATAAAACTTTTTAATTATACTTATACCGAATTCCTTACCGCTATCTAGGCATAAGGTTTATATTCTCTTATTTCCAATCGCCTCCAGGCGCTTAATTATCCGCATAATATATATATATATATAAGCTTTATTATATTTCGTTTTTGGTTTTAAACGATTAAAATTTTTATAACGCAAAAAATCGTTTATAATAAAACCGACGTAACTGTTATTTTCGATGCTAACGGGTTTCATTATGCTTACGTCGTATTAAATAATTTCTTTTATATATTATTTCCGTTTTTAAGTGTTTATTAATAAAGTTTTCCGTATTTTCCCTTCATTATACGTTATATAAAAAATGCTTTTATTTCGTTAAAGTTTAGGTTCTTTCCGTAAACTTTTTAATAATCCAAATTAATCGTTTTGTATTAAGATAATAAAGCCGGTAATACCAAAAAATGATTTCCTTTATTCTTTCGTCCGTTATACGGATTTACCATCCTTAAAAACGTTTATAAACACTTTTTTTAAGTTACCGTCGTTATTTTTACCGAATACCTCCCCTAGCGCGTATCTCTATTAATAGTTTTTATCGTTCGCGTATTCCCTCACCTAAATAATAGGTTCCGGCTTCCCATAAAACTATAAAAGAAGCCTTTTCGAAATACTTTAATAATTATTAAATAAAACTTATTAAGGTTTATTAAGGTATTCCGATTTAAATAACCTTCCCATTTGTAATATATCTCCCCAAAAAATCCTTTTACGAAAAAGTTGTTAATATATAACGTATATTATACCATAATTTCGTAATTTTTTTTACGGAAACTTTTTAAGGGTTACTTTATTATCCCGATAAAGGTAACTGCGATAAGTCCTGAACCTATTATAATATGGACGCCTTGGACTTAATATTTGATACGGTTTTTTTTTTTTCGAAATTTATAATATTGTTCGTAATATTAACATTCGCTTTTAAATCCCAAAGTAGTTTATTTTTATTACTTTCCATAAAAAATTGGACGTATAAAAATATAACACTTCTTATGGTAATTATTTTAAGGCATTTAACTGTTATAACTTTAAGGTATTCAGCCATTATAGCTACCTTTTAAATCGTTATATTATCACTATTTATAACGGTTGCTTTAGGGCCCTTAATCATTATAGCTTTAAGGCAGTCAGTTACTGTAGCTTTAGCGATTTCTGCGCTTTTAACGTTTCAGCCATTACAGCTGGCTTCTAAATCATCTTATCATACCACTGCATAACGTCCTAAAAGCTATTATTCATTAACATGGGCGTTAAATGTTCCTTTATTAAAACGGTACAAGCTTTTTAAGCCTTTAGGGATAAATTACTTTTCGCCTTAATTACTGCCACGGGCCTTTTAAAAGCTGTTGCTTTGGTTATTGTTATTCTCTTAACGTTAGTTTCGCTTTCCTTTCTTTCCTTTACCTTTCTTTTCCTTCTGTAAAGGTAGTCCTTTGCCAAATATCCGTACTTGCCATAGTTAAAATAAAACGGCTTTTTATTTTTGTTCCATACGGGTCTATTAATTCGGGAATTATTATTATTATTTCACTTGCCCTTATTTTTTTAAACGTTATAGAATTTCCCGTTTTTCTTTTTGTTATTTAGTATAGTTACGGAATTTGCTGTTGAAATCGTCGATTAGTTGCTGGAAGGAATAATCCGTTTATTTAAACATTAATTATATCGTTGTGTACTAGTTACTAACGCGGTCCTTTATAACCAAAAAAAATATCGTAATATATTCCTTGGTTTTAAACTTTATACTATAACCTTTTACTTTCCGCAAAAGCTTTTGGAATTTAGTAATAAATTATACAAAAAATTTTTCGTCGTATGTAATTTTGTTAAATTCCTTCTAAAGGGATTTCTACCGGGCTTTACCTATTGTTATATAAATTTTCCGTAAGGTTTTTAATATTTTTGTTCTTTTTTTAGTACCTATAATTAATTTTAAAGGCGCTTTTTTGCATATTTTAGTAATAGTTTTCGCAAAATGTAATTAATTAATTTATTTTAACTTTATATCGTTTTGTAACTAATTTTTTTAAGCACAAAATTTAAGGCTTTATTTAAAGCTTTTAATTAACTTAACCTACCAGGTAAATTCTTTTGTTTAAAAAAAATTAAAATATTTTTAACGAAATTGTTAAATTATTATTAAGCTTTTTAAATACTTTTTTCGTTTTTTAAGTAAATATTTAATTCGTTTAAGCCGTTTAAGTTATTAAAATTAAAAAGACTATTAAAAGATTTATAATATCTTTTCCGTCGTTTCGGAGGGTTATTAAATAGGCCAGCAAAAAAGGATAGAGATAAAAAGCTATCTAAATTATTAGGGTTTTTACGTACCATTTCTTTTCTTTTAAACGGTAACTTTACTTTCTTACTTTTTTTTCGATAAATTAACCTTTTCTATATTGTTTTTTTTTTTTTTTTTTTTTTACTATAACGGATATTATAACGAAAACTGTTTTCGAAATACCTGCCCGAATTATAAATTAAACACTCTTAATCACCTTTATATTTACACTTCGAGAACTTTTTAAATTTCGCGATATTTTATTTCCGAACGAATCCAAAAATTTCGTTATTATATTATTTAATCATATTATTATCTTGCTGGTTTGTTAATTTAAAACTTTATATCTTTAACCTTATTTTCGACCTTTTAATATTTATTTTTCCGTGTTTTAACGTTTTATTTGATACCATTTATATTAATACTTAAGCACGTATAAAATTTGTTTAAATTTATTTCGGTATGTTATTTTTGAATAAAGGTCCCAAACTTATTTACTTTTAGTCGTTATTATTAAAACAATAAGTTATTTCCTACTAAAGAGAGCTTTTAGTTCTCCTATTTTCCCTTATTATAAAATTCTTCGTTTTAAGGAACCTTCCGATTAACAAATCCGGATTAGGAGAAAAGAAAAAGGTTATCGTTTAAATGCTTCCTGTTTTTAAGGATAAAATTATTATTAAATAGGTTATTAATTTACTTATTAAAATATTTTTAAAGGTTTTACGTTCGTTTGCTATAATTAACCACTAAACCTTTTCTTAAATCGTTAACTAAGCGACCCTTTTTTGTATCTTTTGCTTTTTTTCGTTAATTTACCTGTTAATCTGCAATTAATTATTTCGTATAACGTACTACGGTTGCCAATTAATGAACAGATGCTATCATATCAGCAGTCATAATGATCGAATATAGAAATCTGGCGTAACTTTCTGTATATTTTTTAATGGTATTCTGGGAAAGGACTAATCTAGTCCGTAGGCAATCGCCCTTACATACATGATTGGGTGACAAAGGATCATCAGTGGACAAAGGCTGTCCCAGGTAGCATTCTGCTGCCTGGCCCACAAAGCCTGGGCCACAAAGCCCACCAGCCGGCAACACCTGAAAGCACCAATTGCCTACAAATATTAAGAAAACCGTCGCTATAAACAGAATTTTTTTTTACTGATAAACTGGTCATCGACCCGATATTATTAAAATATTAACAACCCTAGAAATTAAGCCGTATAGGAACATTTCGGAAAGTAAAGGTTTTGTAAATGTTACCTTTTATTACCGAATTTTTATTACGTGTTATGCTATAAAAATAAAGTGTTTTACGCGTTTACTTGTAAAAAACTTCCTTTTACTTAAAAGCTTAACTAGGACATGGTAATAAAGACTTTGATAAAAAAGCCTAATTGTAGTTTTCTTAAAAGGAAAACTATTATGAAAATCGACGTAATTACGGACGGGTTTAAAAATATTTTTTAATTAACTAATTACTAAGATTAAATAGTCCGTATGTTATAAATATGATATTTAAGAAGGAATTAAGTTGAATTACGACGTTAATAAATTGAAATATTAAGTTATTTTCAAAATCCTTTAGCAATTCTGGAATTATATTTATGGTATCCGATTTATATTAAAGATTAGTATCATAATATTATTATTGTACATTAATAACTTTGTAAATTTCTTACCTCGTATTTTCTTTACTTAACAAATCATTTAAATATATATTTGGGTTTGAAACTGAATATATTTCTAGCAAAAAATTTTAAATAACCGAAAGTTTATTCCGAAAGTAACCTGAAGCCTTTAATACGTTAGATATTTAATATAAAGCAAATGTAGGCAACTTTATTAATATATAATTAAACGTTATACGGCTTGATTTTATTCTAACCGATACAATATTAATACTTTTTCAAATGGGTTTAAGACAAGGACCTTTTAGCAAAAAGTACCGTTAGGGAATTATAAATGTATGCAAGGTTTTGAACGATATTAAATTTTCCTAATCGTTTTCGTAAAGCCGTAGGGGAAAATACCCCGCTTTTAAATTAAAAGAGTTTTTTGCTTAAAGAAAAAATTTATTAACATAAAATAAATGAACAATACGGAAACCGTAAGGTTATTAATTTAAAATAAAAGCGTTTAACGGTAATGAGGTAGTATTATAGGGATTATAATAATAAAAGCAGACTTTAACTTATCGACGTATAGTAAGTTATAATGTTAACGCGGAATTTAAATATATTCGGAAAGTAGTATTTACGTATATTACATCTTAATTAACCCACGGTTGGAAAAAAAAGTTACGGCTTTTTGTAATTTATTAATATAATCATTATCTTAATAATTAATGTATATTTTATATCTAATAATAATGGTGATAAGGTTACGGTTAAAATATGTACGAATTACGGGATTAGTTAAAAGTATTGGTTTTACGTATAATTACGTTAATAACGATTAACGAAATTTTAAAAGAATATATTTCTTATTACTACGGTATTCCGATTAAATTCAAAATTAATAAAGGTTCCGAATATAAGGGCGAAATAATTAAAGTTTATAACGTATTCGAGATTTAACGAAAGGTTAGAGCCGTATTTGTTACTTGGTAATAAGGCCTAATCGAAAAAAAAAAACCGTTCCGATCGTAAAAGGTTTGATAAAAACAACGAATGGTACTGGTAAAAAATAAGTTAGGTTTTTATTTAAAATTATTTTTGCCGACACCACCATTATGAAAAGTTACTGTCTTACTTTTAGAAATTATTATACGTATAAAAGGTGTTTTTATTAATCGAGATAGTTTTGCCGATATGGAAAATTATAACTTAAAACTCAGTATTCCCAAAAAAATTTATTTACTTAGCGGATTCGGTTTTTAAAAAGGAAAGTTAAAAACGTAATTCAGGTTATTAAAGTTATTATGAATTAACGTCGAAAGGTTGCCAGATTTGTAAACCGGGGAGTGAAGAATAATAAAACATAGACCTTTAAAAATCCGATTTAATATTACTATATAGTACGTCCCGGTATATAAATATTTCTAAAGATATAAAGCATAAGTACGTTAAATTAGACCATACTTAATTAAAAAGATTAGTAGCTTAAGTATTTATTACCTAAAGAAAATTAATAGAACGAACGTATGCAAGGTAAAGTGTTATTGATAAGGTATCGAGCTATATGCGCTGACGCCTGGTCCACTGCTGTATTATATACATGCGCACGTCTAGTTGCACGACGCGACCGGAGAACATAATCCAAAAACCGTACCCAAGGCGGGCCGGATGAAAAACCCGTAGAGGGGTCGTATACAGGGTAACAAACAAATGATTACGTACAGAGAACGACAGTATAAGAAACTTTTCTGATTAATAAACTAAAATAATGTATAAAAGATACCAAAGGTGTATTAACAGCCGATTAATTTATAAAAAGATAACTGGACGATATCGTTTAATAATTAACTCACCGACACGATAATAGATATTTTGAACGTTACGGATATTAAGCTATTAATGTATTAATTACTTAAAACATTAAAGTTTGTTAAAATAATTATTAAAATATAAATTCTTAATAATCGATTCGAAGGTTACGTAATTACGTATAACGATAATGTAATTAAGCTATGTCGATTTAATAAACAGAAAAGGTTAATACGCTTTATTAAAAGATATTAAAATATAAGATCGGTTTTTCGAACCTTTTAAGATTTGGTTAATTATTATCTTATATAATTATTATTATCTGTTTCCTTTAATCAGTTCGTTAATTAGAATTACCCGAAAATGAAATTTAACATTTCATTTTAATTTTATTCCGAAGTTAGTTTTTTATTAAATTTCACTATGATCGGATGAATACTATTGCGTAAATTCTTAAAAATAAAAACCGGAAATTATTAACTTCAAGGGTTTAAACTAATCCATCTAAAAGGTATATTTATAACCGTTAATAAACTTAACGTAATTACTATAGGATTTTTTATGGAAGTCCGGCATTAACTAGCACATGAAAAAATAACAATATGCCGTATTGAATCAAAATTCCCGATATTTTATGCCGTTATTTATAGAGTTTATAAGGTACGAAAATAACAATATTAAATGCTTAAATAAATACACCGGTAAGGTATTAATAACTTTAATAAATAATAACATAAATAAATTAATAAACCGGTTCGGCCATTTTCGACGAGAACTAAATAAGATAGATAATAGTCTGGTTTTAGTTTTAAAAACCCTAATTACGTCAAATTAAATATGTATGATAACCTAAAAGTTTTCGCATTTCATTCATTAACGTAAATACCAACGGTTAAATAAATAACTGATTATAAAAATAAATATGGTTAAAATATCTGGTAACAATTAATATAACGGTGAATAAAAGAACAAAAAGTTTATATTTCGATATATTTAAGAGTTGTACCGTTTATAATACTTTGGTCATTTTAAATTTTACTACGTTTTATTAACGGGTTAGGGTAATACGAAAAAAAGTAATATTTTAACGTTATTATAATGCTTAAAGATATAATTAATTATACGGCTACCTATTTAAATTATTTAAACCCTTAAAAAGCATGCTAACTTAATATTATGAGAGAAAAGCGCCTTAAAAGGCATAAATATAAATATTAATCGATAATTACGGATTAATTACTTAAAATACCTAAAATTTAGCTCGGTTTCAAGTTAATGTTTATTATAATCGATTAATATGTTCCATATCGAAATAGTTAAGGTTTAAGAAATAAAGGATTGTTTATTATTAAAAACTTAAGCGGTAAGAAGTATTAATTAAATGTAATATTGCGGACCCAGTATTGGAAAGAAAAGGCCAGATTATAACTGGGCTATTAACGGTATATAAAAATTAATAAATTTGCGGATATGATTAAGGTTATATAAAGGTTTAAAACCGCAATTAACAGATAAAATATTATTAATATAACTGCTTATAACCTTAAAAATTATATAATATTTAAAACTACCAGTAATATTCGGCGATAAGTAAATGATACGCTCTTTCCGCCACGGAAAGGGGGCACCTTCTCTGAGCTGTGTATGTGACGTCTTGAGATGGAAGGGAGACCGTCTCTAAGACGTCATGGAGATCAATAAGTAAATAAGACGAGCCGCAGGCTTGAGATAGCTTCTAGACAGTCCATGAATACGATCGGGATTTGCTCTGACAGTAAAAATATACTTCAGCCCCCGTATATTAATCCTAAGATCGATAAGGTTAGCATTATTGGAACTCATAAATATATTGCCGGAATTAATTTACCCTTTAAGCGAAGATTTAAAAGGTTACTTAATTTACCGGAATTTATATTTTTATAAAAAACCTTAAAAATCACGCAGGGTTAATGGTTAACGAAAACTTGGAATTATACTAATTAACGTAATAGAAATAATTAAAGGTATATTTAGATATATATAGGGTTTAAAAAGTGGTATGGTTTAAGGGGGGAAGTTAGAATGGTTGTGGGAAAAAAGCTTATATAAAAAGTACGCGTACAAAATCGATACGTATATAACTAATTAAAAAAGTTATAATAACCGCTTCCTTCCTTTCTTTTATATAACATCCAAAAAACCCTTTGGGAATTTTTCGGCATATAAAGTTTTCGATCAGAAATTCAATGTATTACTTTTAGAAATACCTAATTAATTGTTAATATACCTTGGTATTATTTTCCTAGTGTTGTCATATTTCCATAGAGCTTCTAACTCTAACCTTAGAATAATTATAAATATATTTTTATTTATGTACTTTGATATAAATATATATACATATATTTACATACCACGTATTATTTATTAGCTATTATTAACGTTTTTAAGTTATTAAAACACTTTCTTATTTTATTTATCTCATTACTCTGCAAGATGTTTTATATTGTCACCCAAAAAGCGTATTATGCAATATCTTAAAAACGAGTTAGAAGAAAGTAATTATTTTAAATGCCAGTTCGTTAATAAAAATGGTATAAATATATGAACGATTATTATATTCATGTATACGGTTAACAAAACCCGTAAATAAAAACGCCTTTTGGCCTTTAAAGCGTACTAGTTAAAAATTAACGGAAGCTTTTAAAAAGGTAAGGTATTAAGAAGCCTATATATATAAAACCTTATACGAAGTAAAGAAATAATTTACGTAGTTAGATCGAAATCCTTATTTATTATAGAAATAAACCGTTTAACGTAATAATTAACTCCGGGGCGGAAGGTAGTTTTATATTTTCCAAAGTAGCTAAAAAATACCAAATTCCTTAGAAATATAAGCAATAATCGTACAAATGACGAATAATCGAAAGAAATTTATTTTGATACGCTTTTTCCGCCACGGAAAGGGGGCACCTTCTCTGAGCTGTGTATGTAACGTCTTGAGATGGAAAGGAGACGTCTCTAAGACGTCATGGAGATCAATAAGTAAATAAGACGAGCCGCAGGCTTGAGATAGCTTTTAAACAGTCTATGAATACCATCGGGATTTGCTCTGACAATTGGTAGCATCTTTGTGGTGCCGAGACCTCGTACCTATATATCTTTTTACGCCCAAGACGCCACATTCGGCGGAAATATAACTGATTCTCATTACGATGCCTTCTTTTTAAGTAAACAAGATAAAGCAACGATAAACAGGGCGGCCGAAACATTTATATGCCGCCATTGTACCCAGGTATTCGAGGACAGATCGGCGTTTTTCGTTCATAATATATCTTAGCGATGCTAGCATATTACGATTATTAAAACGTCCAACGAAGCCCCTAAAACCCAAATAACAAACGACGACCCGAAGGCTTTTATAGCAGACGAAATCTATAATACGATAATCGCTAAACCTTTTAACCGTATAGGTTAATTCGATAAAATTTTTAAGTATACTTATTGTCGTATATAAGTAATACTTAAAAACGACCTAAAATTAACAAACGTTTATTTCGATACGGATTATATTAATATTTTAATAAATAAAAGTTAACTTTAAGAATTTATTTTTAACGCGAAAATACTTATAGGGTAAAATATTAAGGTTAAAAAGGTCGGAAATTTTATCGAATTTTCGGAAAAAATCGTATTTATTCTTAAAATTTTAAATAATTTTCGTAATATATTTAAAATTATAATATTCGAAATTAAGGCATAATTAATTTAATTTTTAAAACCTAATATATTTTTAAATATAAAATTTTTAATTAACCATAATATTATATTAAGTTATTTTAATAAAATAATAATTATTACGTTTTACGAAAATACATTTATATTTATAAAAGTTATATAAAAACCGAAATCCGTTAAAAAACGGATCTTAACCGCCGTGAATATAATTATCCCGCCTTATTTAATAATAACGGTACCCGTTTTTTATATAAATTTTCCTAAACTTAACGAATAAAGTTCCGAAAAAAATTATATTTTTATCGCGGAATATAAAAGCATTATTAACGTTATCATTTCGGCTAAAGTATTAAAAACGATTTTTTTTTAAATTATATATCCGAACCCATACGGTTACGAAAAAAAATACGGTTTAATAAAATTAAAAATAATAATAAAAAAAATTATTTCTTTACGATATAAAAAAAGGCATTTTTTATATAAACAGCTACCGTATTAAATACGAAAAAAACCGATATTAAACGAATAAAAACCGAAATTAAAAATTTTTAACTTTTACGAAAATTCGAAATTATTAATAAAATTATATACGTTATATATTCCGCGGAAACGATTAACGAAAATATATAAAACGTAATACGTAATAATAAAATAAAATTTAAAAAAATAACTTTATCGCTTAAAATAAACCGCCCCGATAACGTACCGAAAATAATTACCGAAAAAAATATTTATATACAAAATACGGAACTAACTTTAACGTAACGTTTTAAAAAAATCTTAAAAGCAAAAAAAATTTAACAAACGAAAAGTATTATATAAATGCTAAAAAAAAACAAAATACGTATCGATCTCGTTAAAGGATAACAAAACCAGATTAAGCCGACGCTTCCTTATGCATTAAAAATTTAAAATCAAAAATTTTTGAACGAAAAATTCGACGAAATATATAAATTTAACAAATTAAATTAAATAAATAAATTTATACCTTTCGGCTACCCGGTTTTCGTAATTTGGTATATAATAAATAATATTTATAAGAAAAAAATCGTCGTCGATTTTAAAGCGTTAAATAAAATTACGATATTTAACGCGTATCTTTTACTTATTTAAAATTCCATTTTCCAGAAAATAAAAAAATATAAATACGTTACCGTTTTAAATTATTTCTAATTTTTCCATTAATTACTTATTTATAAAAAATACAAAAATAAGATAATTATCGTTTCCTTTAAAAGTTTCGAAATTTTAAACGTAATTTTTATAAAATTCCGAAACAACCTAACATACGTATAACGTTTTATAAACCGTACTTTCCGGAAAATAAACGGCTTTATTACCGCCTATATAAATAACGTAACCATTTTTAATAAGATAATAAATAATTACGTTAAATATATCGAAATAATCCTAAATATATTCGAAAAAAAAGGCTTAATTTTGGTATTTTTTAAATCTTTCGTTAATTATATATCCGTAAAATTCCTCGGGTTTAAAATAAACGGTTTTAATTTATTTACGACCGAAAATTATATATAAATACTACGTAAACTTACTTTTCCGCCGAATTTCGGTACTTTAAAAATATATATCGGAATAACGGGATTTTTTTACCGTTTCGTTCCATAATATTAACAAAAAATAAAATTATTATAAAAAAAAAATTACGATATTAAAAAAAAAAGTAAGGATATCATAATCTTTTAAAAATCGGTCGGCATTAAAAAACGATAAATTTTAAAAAAAACTTTTTTACTTATTAACGCGGAAAAAAAAAGTTTCGTTATTTTATAAAAATAATTAATGAAAATTTATTATTTTATTTATTAAAGTTACAAATTCGTTATTTTTATTAAAATAAATACTTTACGCGTCCGTAAATTTAAAATAATAATTTTTTATTACCCGAAATAAAATAAATAAAAAATATATATTAATTTAATCGAATTTATTATTTTTTTTAAAAGTATTAATTAAAATAAAAACAAAATATACCGTTATTAAATTCGAAATCGTATATTTCGTATAAATTACGTATAATTTTCGAATTTAAATTTAATTTTGTATTTAATTAATTATTATTTTAACGAACCATAAAATTATAAAAAATATCGTAAATTAAACGAACTTAAAATTTATAAATTTCGTTAAAATAAACATAAAATTTATAATCGCATTTATTTATCTTTCGTAATTTTATTTCGACATTCGTTATATTCCGGATAAAATTAATTTCGTACTTAACGTTTTATTACGTTTATTTATAAAAATAAATCTTATAAATACCAAAGAAACCTAAAACCTTAAAAAATTTACTTTTAATAATATAACAGAAAATTTCGGTTATATAATTAAAACGGAAATAACGATAACCGATAATTTTAAAACCTACCTTATCGAAAGTTATCTTACGGATAAAAAGCTATCCAAAATTATCGCGGAATTATAAAAAAAGGTAAAAAACGGCCGGTTTATAAAACATTTCCGATACGTTTTAAAAAACGGCTTATTTTATAATATCGATATAACCGAAAAAAAACAGTTATATATATTATTTTTTTTATACCGACAAGATCTTCGATATTATTTACGATAAAAAGTATTATTTCGGCCTTAAAAAAATAACGTACGATTTCGAAATTTTTATAATTTCTTAACTTTTTAAAAAATTTATTAAATATATTACGTATTATTCTGCCTACCGTATAAATAATACGTTTCGGTCGTTATTATTAAAAAAATTAATACTTATAAATAACCTTTTTATTCCATTTTATATCTTAATATAAAATTTTATCGTCGGTTTCCTAATTATTTCTGTTAAAGGAAAATTATAATATATCTTAAAATTTAATAAATTTAATTCGTTATTAACGGTAACTTATAAATTTTCCAAAAAGTTTTTTTTTATACCGGATTACGTTATATATAAAATATTATATTAAATAGATATTTTATTAAAATTATTTTTTTTAACGGATTAAAAAATATTTAATAAAATTATTTCGAACCGAAATCCTAAATTTATATCCGATTTCTGGCAAACCCTTTTTATAAAATTCGGTACGAAATTAACTATTTTTTCAAATTATTATTTTTAAATAAATAATTAAAATAAAAAACGGAATTAAGATATAAAAATAACCTTAAAATACCATATCGTTACTTCCGATATTCCATAAGTAAATATTATCCTAACTTTTTAATATAACTTTAACCAAATTATTTTTACCGTTATAAATTAAAATCCAAACGAATTAATATTCGGTTTTAAATTTCGGTTAATTTTAAATATTTTCGAAATATTAAAAAAATTTTACGAATTTAAAATAATACGAACTTTATATTAATACGAAACGAAAACCGCGATTAATTTTATAACGGCAAATTCCAAAATTAAGTATAATTTTAAATATAATCCGTCATAATTTATAATAAGCGACGAAATTTTTTTCCGTTTTTATAAAAAATATTATTTTTTAAATAAACTTTTACGGAAATAATTACCTTAAAAAATTAACTTTTTTATAATTATAAAAAAAATAAATAATTTAACGTACGAATTTAATTTTTTTCGATATTAATATATATATTAAATAATTTCCGTCGCGTATTTATTTCCAGTTCCATAAGGTAAAAACTTATAATCGAAACGAAAGCCGTAATTAAAACGTATATTCGTTAAAGGTAATAATAATAAATACGTCTTATATAAAATAAATAAATTAATATTCCGTAAAATTTCCCATACCGGAAACCGACCGATATTTAAATATTTCGTACGGTAAAAAAATTACGATATAAAATACGACGAATAATACCTTCGAAAACTTCTTATAAAAAACGTTACAGATTTCGTTAAAAAATATAACCGTATTTATAAATTAACGGAAAAAAAATTAATTTTAAAACGACCTAAACCGGTTAACGAAATATATAACGGTTAAAACGAATAATAAAAAATTAATAAAAGTTATTTTTAAAGTAAAAAAAAAAACGATTTATTCCGTAAGCTACCGGATAAAACGTTTTTCGATAAAACCTTAAAATAAAAATTACCTTATATTAATTTTAATATAAAGTATTTATCGTTTTATTTTTTAATACGGTAAATTAACGTACTTTATATTTTCGCCGTTTTCTTATTTTCGTTATTAATTTCGTTCTTTTTAATATTTATTTTTACGTTTATTTAATCCATTTTTTACTTTTTAAATATTCGTATTCGATAATATTATATTTTTATAACCGTATTATTAATATTAACTTATTTTTATATATTTTCGAATAATTATTTCGCATAATTTTAAAATCGATTAATTTAAATTTTAATTATTTTATTAACCTTTTCGTTAAATATTTACGATAAAATATACCATTAAATAATAATAAACGTTAAACCGAATTCCGGAAAAAAAATTTCGATTACGAAAATTCGTTCCGAATATTATCCGAAAAAAATAAAACGTTAACGAAAAACGTAACTTACGTTATTACCTTCAAAAATACGTTTTAAAAATTCCGTAAAAACGACGTCGTAATTAAACCGTTCGCGGTTAATACCGTTAAATAAGGTTATAATTAAAACCTAAACAAAATTATAAATTAAAATAATTATAATTTCGTTTTTATTATTTCGGATCCGTTAAACTTTTAACAAAAATTTTTTACAATTTATCCGCCTTAACCTTAATTTAAATTCTATCGTATTTTAAACGTCCTTTTGTAACGAACCTGTTATACATCCACCTGGAGGTATGAGCAGTATCCGAAATGGGGGTTCTTGATTTATAGGTAACAATAGTATAATGAATAAGGTGTTCGTTAAAGAGATTTGCGGACTTTTCCCTTAATTAAAGAACGGTATAGTTGCCTTTAGTTAAAAGTTTAGATTAATAGTTAAAGAACGAAATTAAATAGGTGCTATTTATATAAGAAATTGTTTGATATATATATCCTTACTGTTTCCTTTAGTTTTTAAAGATTTTTAAAGGTTTTTAAAAATGGATAAAGACGGATAGGGGTAGTTTCCCTTAATTTCTGGAAATAAACAGAAATAGGCCGAAAGCCGAGATTTAGCCGGCGGGGTAAAGACCTTAGTTATTTTAACTTACCCGGTTCCTTTAAAGGGTTTAGTGGAATTTTATGGATATAATATTATTCCTTTTTTTAAAAATTTTTGTTTTAAAGATTTTTAGAAGGTAAACTTCCTTCCTTCTTTAATACCGTAATATGTTTTAATCATAATAAATAAACCTTAAAAACGTTTTAAACTTTTAACCGAAAATTGTTACGAATTTATAAAGTTAATCTTTTAATTTGGCTTTAAAGTTATGCCGTATATACGTTATTTCGAAAAAGGGCTTTTTTGCAAAATGTTAAAAAACCGGAAAAACTGTTAGAATTATTTGGCGGTTAATATTTAAACTTATAATAAGAATTATATTTCGTTATCGTTTTTTAAAAGTATTCGGATTAAAAATTTTCGGATAGATAAGGAAAAACGTTTAGCGGTTTAATAACTGCAGGAATTATTTAACCGTATTATTTGGTTAGATCGTTAATTTAAATAATTATATTCCAAAAAAATATTATTTATTTAAAAAGGGTTTAAAAATATGGATAAATTAAAGGAATAGGAAAAGTTAGAAATAAAAAAAGACCGTTAAAAAAGGAAGCGAACGTAACTTACTTTAAGATTTGATATATTAATAAAGGTATTTATTTCCTTCGACTGGAACGCTTTAAACCTGAATCTAAGCGGGGGGTCGTTACTGCCCGCGATCTTGGTCGGTCAGGATTTTGCCGATGAAAATTTTTAACCAGGTTTATCGCATTCGTTAGGTACTTAAATGGTTCCTATATATTATCCTTAGGTAGGCAATTTATCCATTTGATCAAGTACTGGATCTTGTTTTTAACCATTTTAAAGTCCAGTATTTTTTCGACTTTATATTCGTTATTATTTTTTTCGATTTCGAATTTTTTTTTAAGCGGAACGTTTTTTGGGGCTGGTTTTAATAAGGAAATATGGAATATAAGGTATATTTTTATAGTTTTGGGTAATAATAATTTATAATTAATTTTCGAAATAACTTTTTTAATCTTAAACGGACCAAATTTTTTAAAATCGAATTTATTGCTGGATTTTTTCGTTCTGATTTAAGAAAGGTTTAACGTCGCATTTTATTTTTGGCATAATAAGTAAATTTTGTTTCCTTTCGCTAAAATTGGTTCCTTAATTCTTTTTTTATTATAATATTAGGTTATCTTTTGTTGCAAAAATTACAACTTAATCTGAAATCTGGTTTATATTATTTCGATTTTTGTTATTATTATTTCCGTTCGTAAAGTTACGGTGGTAATAATTAGTACTTTATATATTAGTTGTTTTGGTCGATAAGTCGTTATATCGTATCCATATACGGCTGTATAAGGTAATATGCCCATATTCTCGTTAACGGACGTATTATAAGTTATTTATGTAAATGGTAAAAGTTTAACTTAATTATCCTGCTGATAATTAATATAATTTCGAAAGTATTATTTTAAGGTTTAATTTAATCGTTCCGTTTAATTATCCGTTTGGGGGTAATAGGTTATAAAAAACTTTAATTTGGTATTAATTCGCTTAAAAAAGTTGGTACCGAATTTAAATATAAAAAGTTTGTTTCGATTAAAGATAATTTTTTCTGGTACTTTATGCTTATCGAAATAATATCGGATAAAGGCGTAAGTTAATTATTTTGTTATTACGGTTTTTCTGAAAGGTAAGAAATATTTATATTTAGTAAGTTTGTTAATGATTATTTATATTATATCGTATTTAACTTTGGTAACGGGATTTTTCGATATAAGAAAATTAGTAATAAAATTTTAAATTATGGTATTTTATGTTTTATTAGGTATTTCTGTAGGTTGTAATAAGTTATACGGTTTATGGCGGGTTGTTTTAATTTTGTTGCAAATATTATAATCCTTAATTATTTATTTGATTATCCGGCGGAATTTTGGGAAGTCGTATTTTTCTTAAAGTCGCTTAATTATTTTGAATACTTTTTGGTATCTATATAAAGGGTTTTCGTAAAATTTTTAGACGAACTTTTTTTGTTGTTAGCGGGGGATGTAAATTTTGCCGCGAAATAACAATTGGTCCTTATTGTTTCCTTTTAATTATTTAACTTTTTTTCGTTTTTTTAAATTATAAAAGTTTTTAAGTTTAGTTAATTTCTTTGGAATAGGTTATTTTAAGGTTATATATAATTATATTATCTTATTATTTTTACGATATAATACCTGTATATATTACTTGGAAATTTTGGAATCGTAATTTCCTTTTTGGTTCAAAATATCCGCTTGGATATTTTTTTTACTTTTGATGTGGTAAATTTTAAAGTTAAATTTGGATAGGAATATTATTTAATTTTTATAGCGTTTATTTAGTTTTTGGATGGTTATGAATCTGGTTAGATTTTTGTGGTTTAAATAAATGTTAAATGGTTTTTTGATTTTATTAAGGAATAGTTTTTATTCCTTAAGTGTTAAAATAATTATTAACAACTTTTTATCGTAAATGGGATATTTAAGTTTTATATCTTTGAATGTTTTGGAAAAGTAGGCCATTAGGTACCATTTTTTATTATTTTTTAGCTGTTTTAAAATTGCTTTAAGGGCGTAGTTTAAGGCGTTTGTTTTAAGTCGTTTTTTTTTGTTATAGTTTAGTAGTTTAATTATTAGGGCGTTAATAATTTTGTTTTTGATTTTTTAAAAAGTTTTTTTAGTTTCGTTTAAAAGTTCGAATTTTTTCCCGACGTATTCCTTAGTAGTAAGTTTAATTAGGGGGCTGGCAAGCTTGCCGTAATCTTGAATTAAGGGCCGTACGTAGCCGGTAAATCCCAAAAATTAACGAATATTAGTGACAGTAGTTTTGTCTGGGATCGGCCAGTTTTTGATAACTTTTAATTTGGAATCCTGGATCTGAATTTGTTTAGGGGTAATGGTAAAACCTAGAAAATCTAGTTTTTGAATGTGCCATACGTTTTTTTTAGTATTTATTAACAGGTTAACCCTTTTAAGGGCCTTTAAAACTTAAGCGATATATTTTTTATGCTTCTTTAAAGTTTCTGAATAAATAAAAATATCGTCCAAGTAAACGAAAACGAATTTGTTTAAAAACTTCCGTAAGATAATGGTAAGCATATATTAAAAGCTGGCTGGAGTATTAGTTAGTCCTTATAACATAACCTTATATTCGTAATGTCCATGGATGGTTCTGAAGGTAGTTTTCCATTTTTTGCCTTTGGCCATTCGAATCAGATAGTAACCGTCGGGTAGGTTTAAGGCTATAAATTATTTGGCCTTATTAATATTTTCCTTTATAATATTTATTAATATTAAGGGATATCCATTTTTGATAATAATATCGTTAAGTTGTCGGTAATCGTAGATTCGTCGGTATATTAAATCTTTATCCTTATCGATTTTAATTTTGCTATCTTTTATTTTTGGTATTATTATAACTGGATACCCTGCAGGTAATTCGGATTTTTAAATATAACTTTTTTTAAGGTTTCGTTAAAAGCTTTTTTAAAAAGCTTTAGTTTTTTTAGGGTTTATGTAGTAAATTTAATAAAGCCTTAAATAGTATCCTTTTTTGATAGGAATTTTATAATTCCATTAATTATGGTTAAGTAACTTTTTTTTGGTTCGTTTTTTGAATAACTTTTTGAACCGTCGATACTTAAGGGATATTGTTATTATGGGGTTAAAAAGTTTGGTTTTTTTGATTATATAATAAACTTTATGGAATTTTTCCTTAAAATTATTTTATGAAAGTATTTTTTTTTTTTAATCGATATATGGATTGCTGGAACGAAGTTACGGTATTCTTAAAATGATATTGTATCCTGAAATGTCGGCGATATTAAAGGTAATTCGTTCTGAATATTTCTATATCTGGATTTTAAGTTTTTCGGTTTTTCGAAGGATTCGTCCGTTATCGTATATGGATAGGTTTTTATTAACTGTTTGTAATTTATAAAATTGCTGCTTATATTTTTAGGGAATTTGGTATTTTTCGGTTATTTTGGGGAAGATAAATTTTTTTTTTATTCCGGAATCGATTATGGCGTTAAATGTTTTATTTTTATAATAAATAAGGATTTCGATCTGATTCCGTATTCCTTTTTTTGCTTTATATAAGGTTTTGTATATAGGGGTTTTTCGGTACCTTACTTTCGAGGGCCTTTGCCGTTTTTTGATTGATGTATTTTGGAGGCTAGAAGGCGTTTTTATTCGCGTGCCTTTCGGGCGGTATGTTTGGTGTAATGGTTATTTATGCATTTAAACCATTTTCTGTTACCGAGCTGGCACTTAAAGATAACCGTTTTTTTTGGCTTTTTTTTGGCTTTTTTTTGGATTTTATATTTCGCGAATTATTAGGTTAAAAGGGTAGATTTCCGAAGGGGGTATTTTTATAGCTAAAAAGTTATGTTTGTTGTATAATATTAACGCGTAACATAAACATTCTTGCGTTATGGCCTCCTGATTTCGCTTTAATTTAAGGTATAGGTAACAAAACCTAGGGTAATCTGGCTATTAGGGAATTTCTGTATATCTATATTTATCGTCTGGTTTTGTAGGCGTTTTTTTATTATACTTTGGCCAAAAGTTATTATTTTTTTTGGTGCGTTAATGGATAAGGTAATTATAATTATAATAAGTAGTAAAGTGTAAAAGCCTGTAATTATCTGCTGGTTTAGGATATATTATGCATTTTGGAAAAATGTAATATTTTAGGGATAATTATTTATAATTATCGAAATTTTTTCGTAACTAACCGTTTTAGTTATATATCTTATATTTCTATATGTCGAAATAATAAGTATATTTTAGCGTAATAGTTATCCTGGAGCTCGTTCGTTCTGGATGATATTTGTAAGCTTTGGCCATAATATTTTTGCAAATAATATAATTTTTATTATCTGGGTCGTTATTTTTGACCCTGCTAGTTATAATAATAGTAAATTCCTGATTGGTGGAAGTAACGTTTATTTTCCTTTTATCCTTTTTTTCGCTATCTGTATTTCGTTCGGCCGCGCGGACCTTTTTTTTGGGCTGGGAAATCCTATCCTTTTAAAAATTTTTCTGGTGATTTCCCCTTTTCGTTAAAAAGTAATATTCGTTTTTGAAATAGCCCTTTTTGCCATAATTGAAATATTTAACTTTAGATTTGTTTTTTTTGGACTCCGTTAAAGTTATATTAGTTTTTTTTTGGGATTTGTTTTTTGTTTTTTTTTTGCTGCTGGAATATTTGTTGCCATTTCGTTTGCCGGCATTTTTCCTTTTAAAGTATCGGTTAAAGGTACGTCGGTCGGAAATAATAGCCTTGTCGACGTACTCCTTAAAAGGTTTTTTTTTGGGGACTTTAAATATTTTATCCTTAATTTATTTTTTTAGGCCGTTATAAAAGAAGAAAAATAACGTTTTTTCTGGTAACTTAGAAATAGCTGCTAATTAATTAAATTCGGTTACGTATTTTGTAGTAAATGTAATTTATTTTAGGTTATGCATTTTTTTGATTATATGTTATTATTTATCGGTATTTCCGTATAAGGTTCGTATCCGTTTTTTAAAGTGTTTATAGTTGCTAAAAACGTAATTGGTAGTATTTAGGTAATTATCGGGGGAATGTGTTAAGTAATCGTTAAAAATGGGTTCGAATTAATCGAGCACTTTTCTAGTAAGTAGTTAAAAAATGGCCATAACTTTCTGGTAATTTTCCGTTAAAGAACTTTTATATTACTTAAGATAAAGTTTGGCCTTAATTAGGAATCCTTTTATATCAGTAAATCTATTATAAGGTTCGGGGGTAATAAGTTTATAGCCTTTGATATTAAATATTTTATAATAGGTAAAAGGGGGTATAGTTCCTTTTCGTTCTCGGTTAAATAATAAAGGGGTAAAAGTTCGCGGATAAGGAGTAGGTATTTTAAAAAAGGGTATGGAAATTTTCGGATAGAAAGTGATTTTCGGTACAGCGGAAGCCTTTTTTAATTATTGGGCTAATTTGGCGTTTTCTTTCTGGAGTCTTATGATTTTTTCGGCCATAAGGTCCAGTCGTTGGTTAATCGTAAGTTTTTTTTTTTCCCGCGTTTGCGGTAGGGACTTTTTTAACTTTTTTTTCGTGGTTTAATTTCTTAGGTCGTATTTCGATAATCTTTTTTGCTTTTTTAAGGGCAGAAATTGGTTACTGTTAGGAAAAAAAAACTTTTCCTGGCCTTTAGCTTTGGTAACCTTTAATAATATGTTATTAATTAATTAAAGAATTTCTTTAATAAGGGGTAAATTATATAATTTGGTTATTAATTTTTTACTGATTAATAACGGGGATCGAATATATTGTTTATTTGCTAAACGTCGTTTTATAATATCGTTTTTATTAAGTTTAAAAAAGCTTATGCCCGATTGGGCCTTAAACCATTCGTTGGTTATTAATTGGGGAATTATCAAAATATAACGAATTTATTATATATCCATCTGAAGGTATAAGTAATATCCGAAATGGGGGTTCTTAATTTGTAAGTAATAATAACATAATAAATAGGGTATTCGTTAAAAAGATTTACGGACTTTTCCTTTAACTAAAAAACGGTATAATTACCTTTGGTTAAAAGCTTAAATTGATAGCTAAAGAACGAAACTAAATAGGTACTATTTATATAGGAAATTATCTAATATATATATCCTTACTATCTCCCTTAATTTTTGAAGATCTCTGGAGGTTTTTGGAGATGGATAAAGACGGATAGGGGTGGTTTCCCTTGGTTTCTGGAGACAGATAGAGACAGGCCGAAAGCCGAGATTTAGCCGGCGGGGTGGAGGCCTTAGCCGTCTTAACTCACCCGGCTCCTTCAAAAGGTTTAGTGGAATTTTATGGATGTAACACCTTTTCGATATTTAACCTTTCAAACAATTTTCGGAAATAATATCTTATTAAACGGTATATAATATATTATACGTAATCGAAAAAAAACGATATAAATACGGTTATTTTTTAAATATATTATTAATAAACCTAATACGTCCCGAATTTAAAATATTAAAAATTATTCGGATTTATAACGATTTAAAAACGTACGGATTCGGTATATTACCGTTAACGATCGAATATTAATTAAAAATAACTGTATTAATTTACCTATATTTCGATCCGGCAAAATAACATATCCCCAAAATTTAACAAACCACGGTAAAAATCAAAAATAACGACGGAAATTTGGCAAAAAAGGACGTTTTTAATTACGTTTTACGATTTTGGTTCAAAAAAAGACAGCAAAAATAAAACGTATCCAAAACCAAAACAACAAAAATATCTTACCTCGTAATAATAATTAGGGAAAAAAACGAATTAATAATTAAAAAGTTTTAAAAAACGTAATTTTTACGTCCCGGCAAAAACTTCGGGCTTTTCGAAAATAATACCGGTTTCGAATTCCGCGAAAATAACGTTAACGTAAACGAAAACGAAAATTATAAAAACGAAAACAAAAAATAAAAAAACGAAAACGACGATTTTATCGAATTCGTCCGATAAATTAAAAAATTAAAAATTTTTACGAATACCGAAATCGAAAAAATTTTTATCAAAAACCCGGTTATACCGGTTAACGTTAAATATTATAACATATTTATTAAAAAGGAACTATAAATAATACGTATCTTTTATATAAAAAATGTAAAAAAATTAATTAATTATAATTATCTTAATTAAAAAACGTAAATACGTTTTAATATATATTTTATTTAATAAAAATATTAAATCGACGAAAACTTTATTAAAAAAACCTTATATTTTTACTTTAAAAACTTATTATAAAAAATTTTCAAAAAAATGGCCTAATTTTTTATTATACCTTCGTTTATTCTTACCGAATTCGTTAAAAAAAATAAATCGTAAATTTATCCGTATTACGGACGTAATTAATAATATTATAAAAATACTTTTTTAATCTTACGATATAAGTTATAAAACCTTAATTAATAATTTTAAATATTTTATAAATAATTTTACCGTTATTAAAAAATAAATTAATACGTTAACGACCGAAATACGTAAAAAATAAAACGTTAATAACGTAATTAAATATTATCTTCAGAACTTTTTAAAATCGAACGATTTAAAAGGCGCCGTTAATAATTATTTTTAAACTTTTTTAAAATTAAATAATTTTAAAGGTACCGTTAAAAAAAATACGAAAAATATTATAAATATACGTAATATAATAATTACGGTATTTGCCAGCCTAAAGGACGAAATTTCCGCATTTATAAAATAATAAATTACGATAGTTATTACGGACGTAATAAAATAACCCGCCCCTTTTACCACGCCCTCCGTAACGAAACCAATACGACCTACCCCTTCCATCGTACCTACCTCGTCTCCGTTTTCCAGCCGACCGGCCGACCCGGCCGCATCTTTAGCCCCGTCTTCAGGCCAAACTTCCCCCGTACCGACGGGAACCTCTTCGCCCGTACCATTATCTCAAAAAATAAAAAAAAGCGGGTCAGCTTTAAAAAAGCGTAATTTTAAGCGCAGGGCGTTACGACGGCCGCAAAGGTATCTTTTTTTTCTCAAGCCATTTTCCCTACCTCCGTTTTTTACGAAGGCGTATTGCAACGATTTATTGGTCGAAGACGGGCCAAAAAATAAATATCACTTAAAACGAAGACGTCTCGTTTTTTTTGGGGAAGAGGTAATTAATACGCTTTTTCCGCCACGGAAAGGGGGTACCTTCTTTAAGCTGTATATGTAACGTCTTGAGATGGAAGGGAGACGTCTTTAAGACGTTATGGAGATCAATAAGTAAATAAGACGAGCCGCAGGCTTGAGATAGCTTCTAGACAGTCCATGAATACCATCGGGATTTGCTCTGACATATTTATTTACGATAAAAATTAAGTTCCTTAATAAACAAAGCTGAAAATTTCAAAATTTACATATAAGAACACTTAAAAAAGGTTACCTTCGATAGAACCAACATCTTAAGTTACGACGTTATTTTGAGAATATTATAATTTAATTTTAATAATTTACGCCTTAATTTAAAAATGAAACCCTTTCTTTAATTAATAAAATAACGAAAAGTTTTCTTAATATCTATTATATAATTAAAAAACTTAAAGCCGTAAATCCTATGATAGTAATAGCCCTTAAATATCGACGATTTAAAACCTTATTTAAGGAACGAACCCGTAAAATTTTACATAATTACAATTAATAAGATTACAAAAATTCTTACGAAAGGGAAATATTACTTAAACTTTTATTAAACTTATTATATAAACCTTAAAATAATAAAGGCTTTTAAAAAAAGCCTTTAACGAAACCTTGAACGAAAATATATTTAAAAATCCTAATTACTTATAAGGTATCTAGTTATAATAATCCTTTAAAAAAATTAGAGTCCATAAAAGCGAAATTTGTTATGCCGACGAATTTATAATTATCGGTAACTAAAGAATATTATTTAAAAAAGGGTTACATTCTAGTGTTATAAAGTATTATAAAGAAAAATATTAATAAGGTTAAATAATTTACAGTTTTAAACTTACTAGATAATTATAACTTAATCCGAATAATAGAAAGTAAAAAAGAAAATTATATTTAAGATTATTTATAAATAATATAAATATAAGGTAATATTATAAGAATTAAGTAATACTTTAATCAGCATTTATTATATGCTTATTATTATTTTACGAAAATTCCTAAACCGGTTTTTATCGGTTTATTTAACCATATTTTTATTTACTTGGAAATCCTAAAAAAGTATAAAAAGCACATGGCATATATATTAAAAACGCGTAAAAAGTTAATTTATTAATAAACGTCAAGAATTTTTAATATACGGAAAGTTGGATTTTTAAACCTTTACTATTACCCTTAAATAAATTTAAATCCAAAATAAAGGTTATATATAAATACTGTAGCATAAAAAGAATAAAACAGTATAATTACATATAACTGTAAAATAGCTTACCCCAGAAAAATTAACGTAATATTTAAACTTTTACAATTTAAAGGAAAAAAGATTCACAGAATTAAAAGGAAACGATAAAAATTATTCACTATTCTCCGGTAAATTTTATATTGCCCGTTAATAACAAAATGAATTGTTAGGAAAATGTCGTAAAAACCCCCTATATAAATATTAAGAAATATTTAAAATTACCAACCAGTTTTAGGAAAAATACGACTGCCTTACATCCTGCTAGATACGTAATTGAGTAACTACGAATTATAATATTTAGAATAAGCTTAAAATAATTTTTTAAAAACAGTATAAAGTATTATCATACAAAAATACTTTTAATAAAGTATGGAATATTATAATTTAAAATTGTATTATTGATTTTATAAACAAAATATTTATTTTTTAAAATCGACTATAATAAAACATAAATAGTTTTTACCGTTAAAAAAACTACCATGGCAAAATAATTAACTTATACTTTTATTCGATATTACTTAAAAAAGTACGGAATATAAATTTCTTTTTAACCGAAATAAACTTTTACATTTAAATTTAATACCAGCGTTTCTAAATACATTAATATTAAACTTAAATTTTCAATAACCTATTACCCTTAAGCTGATATTCAAAGAAAACGGCTATATTAACTTTAAACTAATATGCTCGGAATTATGTTAACTATTAAAAAAAAAAATTTGAACTTACACTATTTGCATAAATAACCTATAATACGTCCGTTAACCAAAATATAAGCATATCCTTTTATATAGCTATATATAAATACGAAATAATAACTTAATACTTAGAATAATGAGTACGTAAAGTATTACTTATCGTTACGATAGCCTTTCGAATAAAAATAAAAATAACAAAATTTAAAATAATATGAACCCGATTTTCTTTTAAAATTATAGCAAAAAATAGCCTAATATTAAAAACTACCAGGTTTAATTTTAACCAAATCTTTTTCCCTATTACGTTTAAAATAAAACGCGACATTAAACTATTATTAAAAAAAGGGGGGGTTAATGATAAATTTAATTTTACAAAAACAGACACTATTTAACATTAGCAAAATTATCCTAAAAGTTAATGGTAAATTATTAAAATATGCCTTATTTTTTACATTCCCTTATTAAAACTAGCTCCAAAAAATAGCTATTAAAAAAATCGGATTTAAACAAAACGATAACGAATACGAGGTTAAAAAATACTAAACTTTCGATTAATTAATAACAAAAGTTAATATGTAGTTAAATAGATTAAATTACTTACTTGCAGATAATATATATAAGAACTATTTAAATGCTTAACGAATACGATAAACCTGGTTAAATTTTTCTATCGGCAGAATCTTAACCGACCGTTTTTAATACGGCCAAGGTCGCAGGTAATAACGGTCCCCCGCCCAATTCCAGGCCTACGGTATTCTAGTCGAAAAACAACGTTTCCGTTATAACGTTCATTTCGGAAGCAAGTTATGTTTATTTTGCTTCTATACGACGTTATTCCTTTTTCAAACTTTTTCATTTTTTTAATTAATTTAATTTTAATTTTCCTTTAACATTTTTACAGCCTTTTTTTTATAGAAAAAAAGGCTTTATAATAATTGCAAACGTATGTGTAATGATTTTCTGTGTATTTGGCTTAGCCTGGAAAATAAGGCTTGAACCTAGATCAACCTTGCATTATAATCGTAAACGCTTTAACCGATTAATAAATTCCTTCGTTTTCCTTTCCGCCGTTTTTTAATATGCCAAAAATTCGCCTTTAAATTCGCGTTATTCCTTTTATTAATATTTTTACGTTTCGTTTATTTTCTTTAAGCAGTTCATAATTAAATCGTTCTAAAAACGTTAATAAGGAATATAATAATTATAAATTTAAATCTTGAGCAATAATAATAATAATTTTTATTAAACAAATTATAATTAATATAAGAAAAGGCTTTAATTTTAAATTTCTTAATTCATTTAATCCGGATATCGCGAAAGTTCCGTTAATTAAAACGTAAATTTTTTTCTTTTTTCTTTTAAGTATAATTTATTATAATAAAATTAGCTAAAAAATATGCGGAAAACTTCTCTAAACAAAAGAAAACGGTTGCCTACGGTTTTTATCTTTAAGGTAAAAGAATTGAAAAAGGGAAAATAACATCATAATACAGGAATAAGGATTCGTATCCTTAAGGAAACCTCTCCTTAGGACCGGGTATAAGGCCCCGAACGATTAAACTCTGTATAAGGAAGATTTTGCCTTCCCCGCACCAAGATTAAAGTAATTTATATAATTTAGGTAATCTGGACCAGATCAAATAAATTATACAAATGCACGACGTAGTTGCTTATTAAAAATGGATACATAACGAATGGTTTCTTATATAAATAACACCCATTACGTTCGTTATTTAATTACTAATTTAGGCCTTTAATTAAAAATATCGTTTTTTAATTAAAGCAAAAATCCGCAAATCTCGTTAACGAACAAACCTCCGAATTATTTATTATGCTATTGTTACCCGCAAATCAAGACCCCATTTTAGATACTGCTTATACCTCCAGGTGATTATATAACAGGTTCGTTACATTTAATTAATTTTCGACGAAAACCCGTTAAACGGATACAGATAATAATTATAAATTTTTAAACAAATTTTATAAATCCAGAAATAGTAAAAAGGTAATAATAAGGACCGTTTTATGATAACTTTCAAATTATACTTAATAAATAGGTTTTTAATTAAACATCACCATCGGCAAGGCAGCCTTAAAAAAATAAAAGGTAATAATACGATAATTATATTATACCTAACAGGTTTATTTCGTTACGGTCCTTAACGATTTATAATTAGCGGACTTAAGAAAATATTCCATAATTTTAATAAATTAATTACCTTTTATCGATTACGTTTACACAGATATATGTTAAATTAACGCCGCTTCGTATCGAAAATTCTTCCTTAAATACAACGTACTTTGTTTATAACTTCTTATATTTCGCCATAAAGTACTGATATAAAATTCGCTATAAAATGATAATAGAGAAATTATTAAAAATTATAACCTAATTAATTTAATAACGATTAAGTTATGAGGGGCTTAGATATAACCAAAACGGACTTTTTTTATCTTAATATAAGAAGATTATCCGAATATTTTTATAAAAAGATGCCGCATACGGGTATTAGGCAGTAAAAATAAAAGGAATTAATCGGCTGAAAACGGTATTTATCGCCCTTAATAAATAATAACTAGATATTCGAATACTGTAAGCTATGATAAAATCCGTTTATATATATTATGCGCTGGAGAATTTAGGAATCAGAAAATAGTTATCAAAAATAAAATAATTTAATCTAATATTACTTGCGTTAATTAAATATTATCTTAAATGGAAAGTTTCTTTAACCTATTTGTTGACGGCTATAACGTTTTTATTATAGATTATAATTTATTATTTGATTTTTTTTATAATCATTGTTTTCCGAATATCGATTTTATAGGCGTTAATTTATTACCGCAAAAAAGTCTGCTATTTATAACGAATATTTAATCGCTAAGTTTTAGATTATCCGAAAATTAGATATGTTTATTAATAAAGTATAAAATCGTTTTGTTAAATAAGTATGATTTAAAAAAGTTTGCGTAACTTTAAAAACTTCAACGAATATTTATAGTTAACCTTATACCTTCGAATATTTATACTAAAAAGAACGGATTCGGTTTAAATCCTTAAGGAAATATATATAAAGTTTATACTAAAAATTACACAGAATAATAAACTCTTAATACAGAAAAAAAGTTTAAGAAACCGTTCGAATGGAATAAACCGTAAAAAACGAACATTTATTATTATATATTAAAAGATCCAAACGAAGGTTACTTATAACCTAAATCCAACTAAATAATTTTACCTAATAATAAACGTATTTTTAACTAGAATGAAAAAATCTCATTTTAATTTACAATTTAATAGTAAATACGATGGTAACGAATAAATTATTTATATCGATCAAAATCTTAATGTTCCTTTTTTTAATTTAATAATATTTAAATTAAATATATTATAAATTAAAAAGATTTTCAAGGGTAGTTAAATATTTTACGCAATATAATTAACTAATTATTAACTTTAAATATCTTTTAATAATACAATAAAAAATTTGGTAAATATTAATTTATAATCTATTATCGATTAAATATTTCCCGGGATATATATATTGCAAATAACATATCGTAAATTATTAAATCGATATAAAAATTATTAAATAAAATAATAAGTAAAAGTTCTTATTTAAACTAAGCGCAATGATATAATCGATAAGAAGTCGTTACGAATAATGAAAATCTTACTACTTTTATTAAATTTTCATTTTATTTCGTACATTAAAATTCTTTTATTTAAAATGTATAAATAACGTAAATAAAATCTTACTTAATTAAAAATTAAATTTAAGATCCAATACCTATTTCGTCTTAACCGGATTTATTTACTATAAATAATTTAACGTTTTCTTTCATATCCGAATTTATTACGTCGACTTTTACTATAAGTTTTATATTTTAATAAATAATACGGCTTTTAATTTTTCGTGCTTAAACTTATATTGATATTTTAATTAATTTTATACTAAAGGGTTCCGTTATATATTTATTAAAAACTTAATAAAGTATGAATGATATAGTATGTTTATGGTTAATTATGTTTAATTATTTTCAATTACGCACGGTTTAATTTTTACGTCATTATAAATTTCTTATTGAAAGATTTCGGGATTTTTTTTTTCGATTAATATCCGGAATATTTATAAGTAATCTACAAACGATAGTAAATATTACGATACCGATAAAAATTTTAAATTCTTTTAATTTTATCGTATATCTAAGCCTAATTTCCGTAAACTATTTCGGAATTATAAAATTTAATAAATTTTTAAAATCTTTAAATAAATACCTCTGGTTTATAATAATCCTATATAAAAATATTTAAATAATTATAGTTTTCGCCTTATTATTAATATAAATAATACTTTTAATAATAATATATAAGTTATTAAATATAAATATAAGGAAATTACTTCATAATTTACACGCGTTAATTAATTAAAAAGTTAAATTTATATAATTCGAACCTTAATTTATAAATATCCGGAAAAATTATATTATTACTTTCGGAATAATTACTATTAAAATGCTTAAATTTGATTTTCAATTATATTTTAAAAAAATTCCGGTTATAATTTACCTCATCCAGATCCTGCAGGCCCCATTTTTAATGTTGGAGCTGCGCCATAGGCGCAGCTACAGCTAAAGGTTTAAAAAAACCGTAACTTTATGTACCGCGTTAACCTAATTAATAAAGTATCCATAAAAATAATAAAACCTTAAAAATAAAGCTTAATATTAAATTATGATTTTTCGGTTACGTTTGGTACCGTTTTATATAAATTTTCCAAATTTTATTTTGGAAATTAGCAAATGTATAAAAATTTGTATATATATATAAAAATTAATAAAAAATCTTATTATATACAGCTTTAAAAAGGGTTTTCAACAGTATATTAAATTTTCCAATCGGGATTAGTTTGGAAAAAATACGAAAGAAATAAGTTAAAAACTTTAATTAATACCGATTTTTTAACCGGAACGCCTTTATAGTTACGACGTAATAATTATAACCCGTACGGCCGAAAAAATTAATATACGGACTTTTCCCATATAAAATATATTTGGAAGATCCGGTATACGATAATGCGACCGGTAGTTATGTTGTCGTAGTCATAAGGCCGTTACGGTTGCCCATTTCCCAGACCTAAACTTAGCTATATTAGTTATAATTGCTACCCAAAAAATTAAAAAAATCTTATATATATATTAGCTTATATTTAACGCGTATATAAAGTTTCATACTTATCGGACGTAAATTGGTTACAAAATAATTTTCTTTTTATATAAAAAAATGGTTTTATTCGAATAAATGGAAGGAATTAGGAGGAAGTTTGACGATTTTGGTGGCAAGGTACCAAACGAAACCCCTATTCGCATAACCTGAATTTAGGCCTCGCTGGCTTGTTACGGGGATACGGTATTTGATTAGTTAATTTTTAGCTTCTTGGCAGAGTACATTGGAAAACTTTGAAAAGAATAAGAGCCAGCGAGGCCTGAGCTCGCTGAGGCAAGTTATAATAAAATTTTCGTGAGGATATACGTAGCTTATCTGACTGTTATTAGCATGATAATGTATATGTTACTGACTTATGTTAGGAAGGATCAGATTAATCCCTGTTATGTATTTAAAATAGTACTTACAAGTAAGGCGCGTATGGCCCTTTTGCGACGCGTTAATGTTAGCTTCGTACGGGCCAACCAACCAGGTACATGGTAACGTACTATATGCCAACACGCCCTTTTACGTTATACGTATATTTTAAAACTTTAAGAAAATTATTTGTCTGATACCTTTTACGGGTCGAACTTTAACTTCTACGTAAAAAGGGTAATAAAATTAATAAAAATATAAAGAAATCAATAAAAATAATTTCTTACATAACCCAGAATTAAACCTATACTTTCCGTATTAATAATGTTAATATTTTAGTTATTATATTAAGGAACCAGCCTTTTTATATTACCGTATTATTACCGTTGTTCCGGGTAACGGATCTTACTTTTTCCAAAACATTCCCTAACTGCCTGGCCGTTAATATGCGAAAATAGTTATATTACGCTAGCTTACTGCCTTAAAGATCTTATGATTATAAATAAATAATTAAGGTTATATCTGTAGGGGGGTTTTTTTTTCCCTTTCTGCCGCCAAAAAATAAGAGCTTTAATCCGGCGGGTTCGGAAATGTTTGTTAGTTATAAGCTATATATCGTAATTGATTGTTACCGGATCGCTAAGCCTTAATTTAGTAAAAAAGTAAAAGAAAATAAAATATATAAATAATTTTTTAAAAATTTAATGCCTTATAGTTAATAAATAAGCGTATACTTTTAAATAATCGTAAGAAAAATACCGCGGTCGTCGTTTTCAGACAAGAAACAGGTTTTAAAAAAACGCACCTTTTTCATATAAAAGGAATTTAGCGGGATTATTTTTTGGTTACTTAAAGTTACCTTTTTGTATTTACATTTTAATGTTTTCAAAATTCAAATTAATAATAAACCTTTCGTCTGTTATTTTATTTCAAGATTTAATAAATCCGTTAATAAGACTTTTCAGGTTTCTAATATATTTAGCCTTTTTATTAGGCCTTTTTAGGTTTTTTATCAGATATAATAATATTTAATACTTATATACCGGGTTTTCCATAATATAACACTTTTTTAGCTAATTCTTTTATACCGTTATTATTTTCGAAAATAATAATAAGGCCTTTAAATATAGGCCGGACTTTAAAAAAAAAATTCGTATGTGTATTATTTCATAACTGTTATATTTAGTATTACTTATTTAATTTCTAAAATATTTCGTAATAACTTGATATTATTTTAATACTTATATATCCGGAAATTTTATTATGAATAAAATTTAGCTAATAATTAACTTAATTACATTAAAATTTCTCGTAAAATTTACGTTAATTGCTATAAGTAATTTTATTTTATTATATATATGATAAGTATATTTTTATTTAGCTTTCGGTATCGGATGGATAATTTTAAGGTATTTTTTTGGTATTTCGGAAAACGTTTAATATATATTCGATATTTCGGAAACGGGTTACTAAAAATATATCTATAGGTAAACGTAATATATACCGTATCGGGTCGCGTGATATAATTGAAAATTGAAACTCATTAACGAAGCTTGCGTAATTAAAGATATCTTATTTATTTATTATACCTTTATATTAAGATATATAGTTTACGTATTTCTTCATAAAAAGGGTCGCTTTTGCTTTTATATTATTTATTTTTAAATTTGTTAACGTCTTATTCATATATTATTTTGAGTTAAGGCGGACGTTACCCGTTTCGGACGACCGGATAATACGTATTCTGAAATATTAATTTACCGTTCCGAGGTTTTTTATGGGTACGTCGCCTATAATAACGTTTACTATATATCATAACCATTTTTATTAAGACAAAAAAAAGGAAATTATCGATATATCAGGTAATAATATTTCGGATTTTGGGATTAATATATATCGCGTTATTATATATTAATAGTCGGATATCGTATTTTTTAAATATCGATCCGGGGGTTTTTTATACGGTATTACTTACTTTAAATTATGAAACGGGTTTATTAGCTCAATAAAATTTTCCAGTATAGAATTAAACCGTTATTTTTCGTTTAAATAAATATTAACATATTTTTAATACATAAAAAAGCGGGTTATAAATTTTTTTTTTCCTTCGGGTTACCCTTAAGGTACGTAGCGATAAAATCGATCTGTTATATATATTATCTTATAAATATTATAAGTATTATAAGCATACGTTAATGTATTACGCGGGCGGTATTTATAATTATTTCGTTATTATTTATGCCCTTACATTAAATAAAACCTTACGCGTAAATACGAACCTTATAATTTTTCTAACTTGCTTATAAAGGTATATTTTTATAAAAAAAACTTATTTAACGTTTATTAGGTGGCCTTTCATAGCTTCGGTTGCCGGCCTGCAGTCGAAGGTTTTTCGTTATAAGTGTTTTTTATTAATAATTTTAAGTTATATATTCTATTTAAAGCTTTTTATAGTTTTCTTAAATCTTAGGCCCGTTATTATTAACTTAAATATAGTTAATTTATTGTTGTATACGTTCTATATATATATCCATTCGTCCGTTTATCGGATAGCGATATAATTATCTGGAATTCTGTAAGAATAGTTTTCTGATTCGTTAAAAAATTTAAAATTAAGGTTACAGATGCCTGGATAAAGATTAACGCCCTTTTGGATTAAGGCCTTTACGGTTTTAAGGTCTTCGTTAGAAGTTTCGTATTCGTATAGCTTTAGTTTAATTTTTTTTCGGTTTACTTCGTTTTCATTTCATAGTTTTCGTTTCGTCGTTTATTTAAATATCTAATACGACGTTTTTATCGTAATTATAAACGTTAACGCCGTTTTTCTAAAGTCGGTAACTTAATTTACATTATATATCAGGAGATAAAAGCCTTATAATGTCCTCTAGGTCGGATAGTTCGGTTTTTTTTCTTAACGTCCCATTTTTTTTTTCTAAACTTATATTTATAGTATAATAAGAAAGCCACCGTTTTTTAATAGCTAAACCTTATAATTATGTTCGCTTTAATACCTTAAAAACTTTTAACGTTATATGTTTTATATTTTTCGGTTTTAATTCGATAGCTTTCGTAAATTAAGATTATATAACGATTATTAACAATTTATATATATACGTTATCTGGCTTAGTCTTTTTAATTTCAATTTTTATTAAAATATTTTCGGCGTTTCTAAAAAATTTTGCCGCAAAATATACGTAACGGGAACAACGGTACACATAGCATATATCGTAAGGTTATCAAATTATGATTACCTTTAAGCCTTTTCAGGTTTTAATTAATTATACCGATTATTTTAATCTGGATAAGCCTTTTTCCGGTAGTTCTTTTAACCCTTTTATTTCGGATATTTAGTGATTGTTTTGGAAGATAGCTTTTGACGTTATTCGTAATAAATACGTTAGTTTTTAAGTTTTATAAGATTTCGTTACGGTTTTTCTTTTACGTTACGTAATTGAAGGATTATGGTTCGAGTGTTTTTTTAACATAATATTTTGTTTCGTATTTAGTTTTGTTATCGGACTTTCCTTTTATAAGGCTTTTTTTGGTACTGCTCCCCTGCGTAATAAAGCTGGGGCCGGGGTTGGTACTGCTTTTTAAAATAAATACGCTCTTTAATAAAGCGTTTATTGTAATATAATCTGGTTAAATAACTTTTTGATCTTTGCCATTTCGGCTTGCTTAATTTTTGCTATATAAACAGCTTGTTATCTTCTCGGATGCTGATTATATAAATTCTTAAGTTTATTTAAGATATAATGCGTTTCCGACTGACGTTATTAACTATTCGTATTATTGTTGTTATTATTATTATTACTGGACCTGCCGTTATTGCCGTTGCGTCCGGTATTACGTTAACCGTTTTGTTAGTTATTGTTATCCTTTTTAGGCTTTCAGTAATCCTTCGATAAGTGGCCGTATTTTTTGCAGTTCTAATAAAGGGGCTTATCTTGACGTTTTATAAAGGTTTGTTATTATTATTCTTTCCCTTCTTGTTATTATTATTATTCCCCTTTTTTGTTATTATTATTAGTATTACGGCCTTTTACGCTATGGCTTTAACCTTTAGGTTAATTGTTACCATTTCCGTTGCCTTTAACCTTTTTAACATAATAATAAAATTCCTTATTAAAATCGTGCATAAGGCGATAAGAGATATAATCGGGGTTTTAAAGTATGAAGTTAACTATACGGCATAAATTGTTTGCTTTATTTTTAATAGCGGTTAAAAATGTCGTAATTTATAAGTTTTTTGCTTAATTTTATATCGCATTTCTTAATGTTACGGATTATTTTTTAAAAGTTAATAATGAAGGTAATTAAGAATTTGGTATTATAGCGGCATTAACTTAAATTTTCTTTAAAAGAAACGTTAACAAATTTTTTAAACGTTATATAAAATTTACACAAGGTTTTAATATTTTCGGATTTTTCTTAATTCCGGTAATAAGCTTTAAGGGTACCCGACGGGTCGTTTTAATAATTACCTTTATTAAGCGTAGTTTATTAAGGGTGGAAAGTTTTATTCCTTCCTTATAACTTCCTTTTTCGCATACGAGATTTAAGGCGGGTTTTTAAATGTTTTAATTCTTAAAGCTTTTTAGAAAAAGATTTATTAAGGGCGAAATTAAAACGTTTTTTACGGAGGGAAACTATTTTTTCCGGTTTTTCTTCTTTTTTTCTCAGTTTTTTTTGTCGCGATTTTTGCGACGTTTCTTTCGGTCGTTATTATTCGAATCATTCGAGTTATATTCCGAATCCGAGTCCGAGTTTAAATCGGACGATAATAAGGAACTGGGTGATAAAAAGGAACTACCGTTACTTTTTCCGCCACTTCCGCCGCCACTTCCGCCGCCACCGCCGTGGCCACTATTACCATCGGTATCTAAAGATAAGGGCGAGGGGGGTGCCGAATATAATAACGCTATTAATAAGGTTCTTATTCGTAGGCTGCTACCGGCTAAGTTACGCTAATTATTCATAGGGTCGGTTAGATAAGAAGTCGATCTCTTTTCCTTCCTGTTTTTCTTCTTTTTAGGCGAATAAATCTTCATAGGGAAAAGGAACTTTAATATGTCCGCGGTTAAGGGTATATGGCTATACCTCTTTGGGTAATGATGATAGTCTGATATTTCTTAGGCAAGTTAAGTGGTAATGATATATTTGGCAATTTCGACGGCCTTACCGGTTTCGACGGTCCTGCCTTCGGTAATGGTTCGTTATTTAGATTCGAATATAACTTATTCGTTAATAATTACTCGAATTGTTTAATTTATTATTTATATAACTTGTTTATAATATTAACCTTATAAAGTTCTTCGTTTATTATCTATTAACCTTATTCGGTTAATTTCCGTTATTTTTATTTCGGCAGCTTTTGCAGTGAAAGTTTTAACGGTTTTACGTAAACGGTTTGTTTTAACGCGAAACCGTTTTTATTTTAAAATTATATTTTTAATTAAGTAAAAGAGTTATAAGATTATGGTAATTTGTAAATGGTATCTCCCTGAGTAACTTCGTAACGCGTTAATTATAATTTCGTAATAATATACTACGACTAATTAAAAGAAAAAATGTATATTTCGATTCTTTTTAAAAAAAACCCTAATAAATGTTATTATATAAATATACGCATAATATATCTAATTATTATTATCATAATAATATATATATTATTAACTTATACAAGGAAGGAATAAATTAATCTTTATTATGTATTTAAAATATTACCTATAAGTAAGACGCATATGGCCCTTTTACAACGCGTTAAGGTTAGCTTTACACGGGCTAACCACTCAGGTATATAGCAACGGATTTTACGCCAACAAATTTTATATTTTACGAATTTGTTTTTAATACCGTTAGTAATCATGATATATGTAAATTAATATATATAAGTATGAAAAATAAAATGTAAATTACGGATATTAATATGTTTAAGCCGGAAATTCTTATATGTTAATAATAAATATATTCCGTTAATAATAATTATATTATATTATCGTTGGAAATAAAAATTTAATTTAATAATTTAAAACTAATCGTTTAATAACCAGATAAAAACATAAATAATATAATTATATTATCCGGTAATTATCCGTTCCTATATTTCTAAATCGAATTTCTTCGTTTCCGTAAATATTAAAATAAAGGTAAAATATAATATTATTAAAATAAAGGTAAAATATAATATTATTAAAATAAATGTTTGTTATTTTCCGGGTAACTTAATCCAAAATACTACTTAAATAATAAATAAATTTATTAATTTTTTTAAAAAAAATTTAAAAATTTAATGTTTATTTTGATAATAAAAAAAACTTAAGTTTTTTCGAATGCTATATTATATATTTTTTTTTCCGTAAAACACGGCGTTATTTATAAAATATAACGTTTAGTGTAAAATAAATAAATTAATAACGTAAGATTTTTATAAAGTTATTAGCCGTATATTTACCGTTATCGTATAAGTTGATTATATTTATCGCGGTAAAAAACCGGTAAAGATACCAGATAAAATAAATATTTCGTTTTAAAAAGTTAAATATTCGAAGGTTTAAAGTGTTATTTTTAACCTTTTAATACGTCGGCCGTATTCGGTTAATTAGGAAAATAATATATTTCGGAAATTATTATAAACAATTTTAAATCTTTTATATTATTATTTTTATTTATATAATTATATTATTATCATTTTAATCTTATATAAATAAAAATTTATAACCGTTATTATTTATAATGATAATTTTATTATTATTGCTTAACGTACGGTTTTAATTAAAGCCGAATTTTTAAAAAGATTTAAAATATAATTTACGCGTAATAATATAAGTTATAATGTTAAGAATTTTATAATTAATATTTATACGAATATTATTAATAATAAGTTTTACAAATTTATATTTAACGGTATTAAACGTAACCGCAAAATTATAACTTAATATTAGGCCTTTTTTAAGGTTTTATTATTTTATAAAGCTTTTTCTTAAAAAGGCTTAATCGATATATTTAACCTTTGCAGTTATTTCTTAATTAAAAGCGTTAGCTACGGCTGCGCCTACGGCACAGCCCTAACCTCAAAAATAGGGCCTGATTTCGATGAGGTAAGGTATGGGCCCTTTACGTAACCCATAAAAAATACTAGTTTAACCCGATAATCCGCTGATAGCTTCTTAATAATAATCATCGTTCCTTTAACCTATTTTATTAGTAATCATCCAGCGCTGCTACAGGGTCCTAGGCCGAAAACGGAAACTAAGCGTACTATAGCCGGCTAGAAAGCCCACTAAAGCTTTCCCTGCGGAAGCTGATTGGGCTAATATGGCGAATAAAAGGGGAGTGCTATCCCCCTTCCGAAAAATTGTTGCAGTTAACGCCTTGTCGCCCCCAAGCAGATATTGGACCCCTTCAAGATACTTCTTGGAAAGCTCTAGCCACGGCTGCGCCTTCGGCGCAGCCCCAACTTTAAATATGGGGCCTGATTTTTAATGAGGTACTATGACTTTTGCCTGATACCAGAGTAAAATAGGTCTGGCTAAAGGCAGCTTTTCCTGCGGAAGCTAATTGGGTTAACTAAAGGTAGGCGGAAAAGAAAAAGAAAAAAGCCACTCACCTTTAGAAAACCGATTGCGGCTAACGCCTTCGGACCTTCCGCAAGGAGCACACGCATTAACCTAATACAACAATGTAACTGATATCCCCTATATCCAATAGGAGCCCTGAGCTCGCTGAGGTAAACCTTCGTCGCTGATCAGTCTGTCCTTAATCGCGTCTACGCACTCTGTTCACTTCAGCAGGAAATCCCCGATCATTTGATACATTACCGTGCGTAACGTTTGGTTCATGTTGTATTATTTCACGGACACACATCACTTGGGAGAATCAGCCGAAGATGGTGTCGTCAACCTCGTTCCGGACGGCATTCGCATATGCCAGTCATTTCATGGCACAGCTTCCCCGAACAGACTTCACGATTTTGAATCCGCTCAGTGCCTTCGGACCCAAACCGACCTTCGACTCAGCACTTTCGATAGCTACACAAGAGTATCCTTCCCAAATCAGTGCATCATCCTGTCCTCTTGACGGGCCGGTTAGCTGTCACAACAATACACCGGCGGACGCATGCTGTTTTATCTACCCCGGCGGTCGCTTGTTGCTGACGCAGTTCTGGGACGAGAAGCTGCACGTTGGAGGCGCCGAAACGGACTGGACGCTTCATGGGCTTTGGTGAGTGGGTCTTGGTCCGGTGTCAAAAGTAGGAAAGCTTGAGATCAATATAGCAACCGACTGACCAAGATAGGCCGGACCAATGCGACGGGACTTACGACCAATACTGTGGCATAACCCCACATTTTGACAATATCACAGACATACTCAAATCTTTTGGCCAGAGCGACCTACTGGGCTCAATGAACCGGTACTGGATTGCGAAGTAGTAAGTTCTCAACTGTCCATTATACACCGTACACCCTCATCGCTGGTTCTGAACACCTTCTACTAGTGGGACAAATGATCATCTCTGGGCGCACGAGTACAATAAACATGCGGCATGCATTAACACCCTTGCTCCGTCATGCTACGGCGAGAACTACAGACCTGGCTCGGAGGTGGTGGATTATTTCCTTCGAGCTTTTGGTCTGTTTCGAATGCTGGATACTTACCGAGCCTTGGATATAGCCGGAATCGAGCCGGATTACCGCAAAAAATACCCTGTTTCGCGGGTCCAGTCGGCTTTGGAAGTATACAGTGGTGGTCGCGTTATCCTGCGATGCACGGGGAGGCATAACAACGTGTTACACGAGGCATGGTATGTCTATTTCGTGAAAGGGAACTTGCAAAGTGGCGACTTCATCCCAGCCAAGGACAGCTTCAACGGAGACAAGGGGAACTGTGCCGTCGAGGTGAGATACTTGCCCAAGAGAAAATAACCAGCCATACTGGGGCACGCCGGTTGCATAACGAAATGATGAGCCCTTCCTCGTATCTTTCAAGGCAGATGTCTGTGCCAACCGCTCTCGTTCATCGACCCCTTTCTCGCGTTGCTGTTAGGATCCGTGGTGGGTACCGCTACGTGGCAGAAGACCAGTGTTCTGGAACTTCAGAGTTAGCATTGCTCGCCACTGTTAAAACCGAGATGTTTGAGAGTGCCTTGAGTCCTGCCTCCCCGTTCGACCAACTGATAGACACCATTGGGGGACGGATAAGGGCCGGGGTCTGCGGGAAGCGGGACGGACCATATCGGGTCCCTTTCTAGACGAGCTGATCGACCCCGCACAGGCGACAACCTAGCAGTCCTGTTCAATGCGTCAAAGGCGAGGCCGAATGTGTTTGCCCGGCTGGTGGTGTTATGGCTCAATGCAGATGCGAGTTCGTCGACTGCGAACGAACAAAAAGGCTTGAATTCGAATAGGCGCCTCGAACGCGGCGGCAGCAATCATATCCGGCGCGGCCCTTTGACGAGAGCCTTGTACCTCCGGTGACTAACCTGCTACTTTGCGGGCCTTTCTTAATCCGCCATGTAGGTGCTGTGCCGTTTGGGGAGGACCAGCTGTGAGTAGACTTGACGGGGGAATTGGAGGACTAGCATACAACTCTTATGCCCGTATAGCTTTGAGTAGGCTTTAGGTGAGAGTGCTATAGACGTCTGCTAAACAGCCATCGATGGAGTATTTTATGCAGTAGTACGTCTGGGGCAAGGCCGCATTTGGGCCGATATGGGAACGATGGGGTCGAGATTACCTGCCGTGCGTCCCATGTAAAGATGCATGGGAGAAATGGGGCGTCTTGAATAGATGGCAGGGGTCTCCCCCACGATGAGGTCTATGCTGTTTCGATTGCTCTTCATTGCTTATATTGTAGTGCCATGTGCTCGTCAGGCAGTTCCACTGCCGCTTAATTGGCTGCAAGTCGGTCGACCTACAGCGCGAACATAACAGAGAATGGTAGATAGCGGTACACTCCACGTCGAAGCCAATTTACATAATCAGATCACTTATCTAAGTTAGTATACGGTTGGGATTCGCCCATCTTGGAAGCGCGGTCATTATTGTTGGCGTCGTGACCAATTGTGATAGATGTACGCGATTCCACCTTTGAGAGAGGCGAACAGGCGGACCACTCTGCGTTATAGTGACTTTGGCCCTACGTGTAATTAGATCTGAAGCGTTACGAGCAGCCTTCACGCCTCGAATCCCCCACTGCTCACCTACGCATGGCCAGGCCGGTCTTACAAATGTACTACATCTACCTGAAGACGGGAGTTGGTTTGCACCGCCACAAGTACACGTGATACCATACGCAAATTTTCATAGGCAACCCGATCAACTCGGCTGCTACAAAAATTGCCATTTTAGTTCCCTTCATTGCATCGGTGGCTGGAAAATTCCGCTCGAACAAACCAACGTAGAGCAGAAGAGAGAAGTAATAAACAACGTATTCCAGCAACTACTATGGTATGTAGAGCTCACCCGCCTCGTTGTCGAGAGTAAGACTCCGTCGCAAATTTTTTTGAACGAATCACGTGTAGGAACCTTAGCCACGAAGGCACTAGAGGAGCAACGGCTGTTGATTGTCAGGTTGCACGCAATGTGAGTGGGTCGCCAACCCAAATCTCCAGGGCCACAGGAAGTGGGTATTACTGTGGTAGTAGGTGCCTTGGCAACATGTAGTTATATATGTACCTAGGTACATATGATGTCACACATGGACAGCACGATATCAAAGACGTAAGTACCTACAGGTAGGTCTCCGATACCAAGGTACCTAGTGGGCAGGTTATGGAAGTATAGGTACATACATACTGAAGGGGCGCTGGGCTAATCCCTTCCCGGTATTCACGCCCGTTTATTTCGCTCATGCTTCAATTTCGCGCCTCGCCTCACATTCCCCAATAGGCGCGAGTCTCCGCCAAATACGCCCCCCTGGACCTTGATATCTCACCTGGCTAACGTTCCTTCACACTTCACGAATCACCACAAGCCCTGCGCCTCCCCTGTCCGTCCTTCTCAGAGGCCCATCCTCTTTTCCCTTTCCAATACCCCCAGTCCTGTCGTCAATCTCTCTCTTTTTCGTCTCTTGGCTTCCAGTCCAGTCGTCGTCCTCCACCTGTCTGACTCGTGTAGTTAAAGATACCAACCAACCACGCCACAGACAGACAGACGGATAGAGACACACACACATCACACACATATGCACACACACACGCACACCTACCTCCTCGTATGTTAGTGAGCTGAGGCAGCGCATGTCCGCCGCACTGAGGATCTCTATCGTTGTTTTGCTCTCCATCTCTTAGCCAATCTCTCCAATCTCCATTTTCACCCTGTTCATCATATACGCTCCTTTTCTTTCACAGGCAATTTGCTTGCGTGATAGACGCTTGTGTAAAAAACGCAATATAACACGAGACGGTGCAGCAGCGTACCTTTAAATCGTTACCAAGATATTTTAGGCGGCAAAAATTGCATCCCCGGACCTCAAATCCCCGCGTTTCCCCATGAACCATCTTCCTCCGCCTTTCTCTCAGTTACGGGCCGATTAAGAAGTCTTCTCCAATTAATTGCCTCGCGTTAGGTTCTCCGCAAGAACCGCCGTATTGGTATCCCGTCTTGGTCTCGCCCTCTCGGTCCTCTCTCGCCTACCCGAAGCCTAACACTCTTCTTTGGGCGAATTACAACAGTCTGCGAAACGAGATACGCTCGCAGCGGCATAAGCTGACGATATTCGGACGGCCATGACGACTGCTGTTAAGAGGTATTGCATTCTGGCTGTAGCTTTCCGCCGAACGTTAATCTGATACATCTTCTCCCTAGGGCCTGCGACGCCTGCCATCGCCGCAAAGTAAAGGTACTTGAGCTCAGTCCCTTGTCCATATGTCTGTACTGCACTGTCATCTTCTGTGTGCGCTCAGGGAGTGAGACATGTTGCTCCCCTAATCTATATCTACGTGATATAATGACCAGCTGCTGACGCTTACGTGCTCGACAGTGTGATGGCATAAACCCGTGTCGGAACTGCGCCTCGGCCCAGTTGACCTGCACATATAATGCGATTCCGCAGAAAAAGGGTCCCAAGGGATCGAGAGCCAAAGTGATCAGTGAACTTCGCGAAACCCAGCGACAGACCAGTCTCTCGGCCAAGGTCCAGAATCGAATCAACGGGATTGTGAATCCCCCGTGCAGCCTCGGTCTTGCACCCACCCCTGGGCTCATGACGGGCGAGATGGCCAAAGAAAGCGTCGAGTTCTTCTTCGCCAACATGTATCCAATCATGCCCATCCTCAACCGACAACGCCTGGAACATGAGGCCATGTTCATGGACCAGAATGTGGACACGTACTGCCTATTAACTTCGTTGAGTGCCTTCATGATGTTTCAGCCTGGCATGACCATGCCCGGTCTCGATCCCGTATTAGAACACATACCCGGCGCCAACATTGTCTCGGCGACGTTGTTGATGGAAGAGACGATTCGAGTACGAAAGGGTGCCGAATATTTGGAATGTCCTTCCTTGAACGGCCTCTGTACCAGTTATTTTCTTTTCTGCTGTCACTATGCCCTCGAACTTCACGATAAGGCTTGGTTCTACCTTCGCGAAGCAACTACATTGGCTCATATTATGGGCATGACTAAGGAGGAAACCTATTCCCAGCGTGAAGATTTCCAAGGCCCGAGATATCGCCGTCTATACTGGCTGTTGTTCATTACAGAAAGGTATGTAGCATGTGGTTACACTCTGTCAGCCGATATGGATGGTATCGCTAAATTGCATGATGAATAGGGCATACGCGTTGCAGCGTGGAAGGCCCCTTACGCTCGAGCCTACTGTCAATCTTCCGACTATCGCCGAAGACCCTGCCGACCCCCTTTCTCATCAACTAAACGGCTTCATCCTCCTAGCAAACCTCTTCAGGCCTTTCGACAACACGTTTCTTGGCCTCTGGAACAGGAGACGCGAAGATTACTCCCCCTCGTACTTGAACGCCCTCCAGAAGCAGTTACCTGAAATGCTACCACCGTATATGCGAGGCCAGGATCACGAGCAGTCTGAGTTGCGCACTAGTCAACAATGGCTAAAGGCGGTTGTCTGGCAACTGACCGTTCATAACGGTTGTGTACCACAGAAGTGCGAGGATCAGATGCCGTACCAGTACCACGTTGACATGTCCCGTGATATCATGTCGCTAACATCCCAACTCTCAACCCAGAGCACGGAAATTCTTGGGGTCCCGATGGTCGCCAAGCTGCTGGAACTCGCATGCAATCTTACTGACGTCCTATTATCGCAACCGTCATCGGGCAGCATCTTTACTATCGGCCCTCGCGAACAGCTACCTTCCGTGCTCCAGATACTGTCGGCCTTGCGCAGTGGTGAGCACCATCTGCTACCTCTCCTCCTGACCAAGGTCCACGATATTTTGCCACTCCTCGTCAACCCCAACCTGCAGCGAGCGCCCGAAAACGCCTGCAGTGTCGACATATTTGACGGATTTGGCAATGCCGGCATGGGCCAGCCACCACTCATCACCGAGTTTAAGAGCGAGCCCTTCACTCCAGGCCCTGTCCCTCGCATGGAAGACATGGTGACCGATTCTGCTAGCTCGACCGCGGCGACTTCCAGTACCGACATGGGCACCCCTTTCCCCATGGTCAGTTCCCCATCGGTGATGTCTCCGGCGGTCGACTATCCGCACATGGGCGACTTCAATAACATTTCCGACATGATTGGTTCATTAGGGCAGGGGTCGCAGTCCACTCTCGGCAACCAAGGAACCCTGAATCACCAACAATCGCAACATCAGCATCAAAATGCGGCGTCTCGAGGCATGGAACAGACCGCAGGCATGAGCACTCAGCTGCAGCACAGCATGCACAGCAACCTGGGCCGTGGGCTGAACCAGCCCCAGAGTGTCGTGGGGGTGACCCAATCGCAGAACATGGCGCAGAATCAGGGATACAACCATATGAACCAGAACATCATGGATGGCCTTCTACACCGTCAAAACCCCCAGAGGACGAATAGCTACAACATACATCAGCCGCCCCAAATTCCAAGGACCGTGGGCGATTTTCATGCTCTACAGCGTGCCAACTCGGATCATGTCTCAATGAATCCCCTTGGACTTGGTCCGATGGGCGGTGATATAGATTTTAATGGTATGAGGTAGCTTGATTGGATACAGGGAAAGGGGGTTTGGGGGGCCTAACATTTGGCCCGCCGGCTGAGGCGCGCTATTCGAGAAACCGGGAATACCCTCCATGGCTAGGCCTGCAGGCCATACGAAACTGCGGATAATGGGCCTAGACAAGGGCAGCTTGCAGGCTTGAGACTGTTTCTTACTAGCCGAACAGCCTCGAAGAACTAGGACTTTCTTCTTATTTCCTTTGTCTCTTTGCGGGCGATGCGATGTTTTTGGCGCGGAAAAAGGCCCGTGCATGTGCTATTTGGCATCAGCTAGTTGGGTTTGTGCTTTCTACGGGACTAGGGATGGGGACTTGGGCGCGTGTTCATGTGTTGGCAATTTGGCATTGCGAGGTGATTGCTCGACGGGTTATGTCGCGTTGCTTCGGCGTTGGCGAGGTTCGAGTTCGTGAGAATATGAACAATAGGTAAGGAATGAATGGGTAAGCCTTTTAGGTAGCAAAGTACCCCTTAGCATAAGAATTGGTACAAGACTGTGGGCATGTCTTCCTAATGGGTCTGCCTCCTCGCCATGGTGACCTTTCAACTGCGTGACGGTCTTGAGGATTTTGGGCGTGAAGTCTAATAGAGGCGACTGGGCCGGGACTACAGGGCTGCTGGATGGATCGGGTAGACCCTTCAGAATCAACGGTGCTATACCGACGCGGCAGTGATCCCTGTCAATTCAGGTGCCATCCAATGAACGTCTCTAGCGGTCATCGGCCTAGGTATCTCGGAGTGTCTTTTCTGTTCTTCTCGTTCGATAGGCACGAGTGAAGAAAAGTCTAAGGTAAAGGATGGCCGAGGAGTTGACCAAGGTATCCGTCGTTCCAATACCGCCAAAACTACCCGGATGCTTGGTTAAATGAACATCATGCGAAAAACCGCAGAGGCGGCATCCCCTTCAGCCGCCAAGTTTATCCAGAAGTGCGTTTATCTACTCCATACTTAGGCTGATAATGGTATAGGGTGGGTGTCCGAGGAGGCTTCCTTTGTCAGGCTTTCTTGTAAGCATCTTGGTGGGGGTCCTCGTTCAACAGACTGTGGTGGTAATGGTTTCTTCAATTTACGGTCTGTGTTTTCAGAGTTGGTGTCCTATATCTGGTGCAGATAGGCCCGGACATTGAACTTCGGACACATAAGATAGGATATATAGCTAGAAAAGGAAGGGGAAGGGGGCCTTGACATGTTGGGTCCGCAGAAGATGTCGTATGGGTTCGGGTAAGCCAGCTTCGTCCAGCACTGGGGAGATCTGCCGTCTTTCCCTATAATCTCATGCCTGCAGCGGCAGTGCGTAGCAGGGGTGCAGTGATAGGCCGGCGGGCACTGCGCAATGACGACCCCGTCGCCGGCACTGCGCGCCATAACTAAACCAACGGTGGACGGTGGAGCTGGGCGCTGGGAGATCCTCACTAAAATTGTTGCAGAAAATTTTCTTCCGATCAGCTTAACTGTGACACAAGCTAAGCAAGCACCCGCTGGTACAGCGATAAGTATAGGTTCAAGTCGTATTGAGATGTCTCTACTAGCAGTATGCGATTATTCTAGACACTATCGTAAATGTTGGGCCCTTTCCGCATGCTCTGGTGATACACTTAGAAGATTGGCTTCACCTCAGGCATATGAACCGATAGCCTCGGCGACCCAACCAGCATCGGATACTTACGGACCAGATCCGCTCGCGGCTCGTCCTGAGAGGGCGTTTCTTGAGCACGGGCTGGCCTATATTGTCCCCTTGGGAGAAGATGATACTTCTATACGTAGTGGCCGTCGCTATACTGGCAGTAGTCTCAGCTCACCCAGTTGGAATCGAAACCCGCAGTCACGGACTATTGGGTGCGGGGGCAGGAATTCATAGCATACGGCCGTAAAGCGCCCATCATATTCGTGTTTGCGAAAGCGAGGTTAGAGCCGGGCAATCTAGTGAGTTCCCGGGCAAAGCCTCGATGATGACGAACCAGATGCAATATGGTTAACGCGGCTGCTCCACGCCTGGAGGGGAACACGGTTGGCCCTCTGATGTCGAACGGGCTCAAGCCGGCTTTTAGGTCTGCCAATGATGCGACCCAGGAGTTTAATTACTGGTCGGTGTTAGGGGACTTCTCCGCTCCTCTGCACAGTGGCCGGATAAGCGACGAGAGACAACGCTGTTATGTCTGCTCTAGGCGTTAACTAGCTTACGTGCCTTCCCGGGTCCCTACTTCTGTCCTATGATCGCAAATCCGAAACGGCTGCAGAAGTTTACATACTTATAGGGGCCTTCCAGGCACAAACCTTTGCCCTGGTGGTGCTCCAGAAATGAGCATCCGTCATAGTAAGCAACTCCTAGTATTATCACTCACCCCCTTTTCTGGCCCCGTAAATAAATAGCCTATAGCGAATACTTGGTTGTGTCATATATCCCAGAGAAGGACGAGTGATAAAAGACATGACTCTGACGCATATTTGGTAGTGAAGCGGACCTTGACTGCGGGCGCAGCGTGCTCTAAATTCCAAGATCGTTGCAGGGTATAGGTATGCCACAACCCACGGGCCCGAGCCGATGTGGAAGGTGTAGTTGACCTCCGGCGTCTTTTGGCTGCGCCTTCAGTTAAGGTGCTGCATTAGCACATCACACCATTGACCAGCTAGGTAAGGGAGTTAAGGACAAAACAGCCGGTGTAGTAATCTTTGGTGACACAGAAGGTTAACATGAACCTGATCGGATTAAGGGTTATCCGCGGACTAAGGCTATGGGAAGTTAATGTTTCAGCTGGATTCGGTATATAGCCGAATACAACTACATAAAGGCTACGCATTCGTGGGGGAGAAAGGCAGCAATTACTAAAGACCCTTTAAAAGTTTTAATATACAACATTCTTTAAGCTATACGTTATAAGAAGCTATATGGATATATATAACGGCTGGATAACCTATAATTTAACCCAGGGATTTGGGAACATTTAGCGTGAAAATCCCCCTTTTCGAACATATACGTATACTACCGCTGCTCTACGGAAAGAGTTTGGCCTATAGAAGCACTAAGTCTACCCTGCAAAGCTTCCCCATACATCCCGGGTATCCTCATTGTTTGTTTCTTGAAGTCTCCTACTTGATGCTTAGCAAAGCTCTTGATTATCTGTAATGCCGGCCATGTCTTTGCACTGGTGCGATATCAGTCCTCGCCATTCACGTCGACTACACGAAATGGGTCGCAGCGGTGGTTTCCTTCCTGACGGCAAAACGTCTAGACGCGAATGCAACGGATCCGTGTGTGACTGGCTCTACGAAGCCCAGTCATGAGCATACCGGCTACGGTCACTAAGATCTGAGCCAATGGAATACCTCACCAGACTTATATTGAATCTTGCTGTGCTCCGTGTCGGGTGATATAATCGGCCCCCCCATCCTTGCGCCTCGGAGCCCACCTTGGAACACTCGGAATTTACCGGGTCACCCAGGGCATCCGTCCGAAATGGTCGTTTAGGGGCGCTTTGGAAGTGGGTGTTCACCTTCAATAAACCATATCGCCCTGCTACGGCCGCATTCTTAATATATCCGCTTCGATATGATTTTCTATCGACTCATAAAGGTTACTTCCCCCTATGCCTCCACCCAGCTAGAAACCACGTAGACTTGATATAACTCACCGGTGCTTCTTGGAGTTAAGTTTCCAATATGAGACGTAGACGTAAACGCGCGGATATACAACATACTGCCACCACACAACCATTCACGTAATGTACACCAGCCTGTAACACAAGCTCCGCACCCTATTTAACGGCCTCGATACAAATTCGCTGTTGGTAACTAGTCCCTCGTAGTCCTAGACGATCTCCTGGTGGAAGACCCCATATCTGCCGTGTAATATACTCAGTTTGAACATGTATGGGAAGTTCAAGGAATGTGAAGTGACGAGCTGGCAGGACGAGCTGGCAGAACGAGTTGGATGCCGCAAGATAAAGCTCGGAACGTTTGCCTTGAATTTCCCTCCTTCGAGGCAGATAAATTCGGGCGAGCCCAAGTCACCGTAACACCTGGGTGGACTTCATTCGTCCGCAGAGGTTCTGAACCATGGGACGATAGCTGGACCATTTAAAGGAGGAACAGCAGCAACGGGTGCGGATCTAGGAAGAGCCATGGCGGAAAAGCGACTAGCAAGCACTTCTTGACTAGCCCCTGGGAGGCTCACCTTAAAGCGTACTTAATGGTATGACTCCTGAGACAGGAATAGATTCAAAGGTATGCGTTGTACGGGAGAGGACGCCAGCTGGTCTCTTGGATTGGCGCATTCGCAATGCGACATTGAATACGGCAAACTAGTAGGGCCTCGCAATCGCCGCCTAGGCAAACGGTCAAGCTCTGGACAAATTAATCGGGACCCCCGTAATAGTCACCGAGAGCAGAAAAATAAAGAATTTGTTGGCAGGGGTGTTGCAATTATTCAGTCTACTATGGTAGGTTTCTGTTCTGATTGGGAAAGTGTGGGACTAGCTAGATAGGGGGGTTTCTCCTTGACTGATATAGCCTAGACCCTTTTGTTCTTGCAAACCTAGGGCCATAACAAAGTCCTTTCAAAGCCCGTTCAACAAACCACCACATCTGCCGACTGAATTTCATAATCATATCCAACCAACGTCCATGGTTGATCATTTGATTAAAATGAATAAAGACCTGTGCTTATTCAGATTTTTCCTTAAGAATCTTTGGAGGTAGACAAGACCATAACAGCGACGGGATATACGTAAGTGATCAGAGGTGGCCCAGCTTCTGTGGATGACCAGAGCCTGACGGTAAAGTACAGGGAGACCTAGCCCTGGTTGACCTCGCACTATCAGCCAAGGGTATAAGAAGAATTCATCGTTTCCAATAGGTAGAGACAAGTTTCTATTGGGTAGAGCCGTATGTAACTTTTGGGGACTTGGACGCTGACGATATAGACAATGCATATCACACTCGAGCTGCACGGACAAGCACCCACGCCCATCGCAACGCCTGGAATCCGACACGCCTACGAACGCCTATCATACTCCCTTGCATCATACATGGCTTCTAACAAGCAAGCAATAATTCCCACGCCCGGGAACAAAACAAAATACCCTGAAGAAACAAGAATTCAACATATAGCAGCGGCTCAAAGTCGCGATGGTACTCCGAGCGCTCTCCAAAGCGCAACTGTGATCACCTAGCCTTCTTCGACCCCGCTGATTTGGACCCCCCGACACCTTGCTTTACTTTCTGGGCCTACAAAAGTTAGTTTTTGCTCAGCGTATACCATGCTTCTGGAATCCCAGAATGGCCGATGGCCCAAGAAAAAGATAAGGGGGCATATCCGGTCGGGAGCTTACATTTTCCGCGAACTTGAGACTGGAAATGGTCTCCTTCGTGTTCTCCTTCAGAGGGCTGACCATGACAAACATGAGCGTTCTGCACCTTTCCCCGAGGGATGGCCGGAGCACCTGTGTGAGGGTGTAACTGCTGAAATCGATGGATTCTTTTTTCCTACCCTCTCCTAGTTGCTTCAGGACAGTCCCGAGGTGCGTCAAGGACATGTTGATTTGCCTTCCTTCCTCCGCCACGTCGCCTGTCGCCCCGGACCGGCCCACGCTTTCGGAGCCCGCCAAGTCGATCAGGTTGAGGGTGCCTTCTCGAAGCTTGAACTTTCCGTCTCCTAGTGACTTCTTGCCATGGATCTTGAGGACCAGTATCGAGTGTGAGCGCGATGAGGCGCGGTTCATGTTTGTCTCGGCGACGTGGCGGTTCGTTTCCGCCGTCTTCACCATAGACTCAAGGTCCTCCTCCGTACTGAGTAGGGTGAAATCATGGTCTTTGATCTCTAGTTCGTCCGAGACCTTCTTCACCTCGAGCGTCCTGGGCGCGGCATCCCGCGGCGCGAGCAAGTCGTAGAGCTTGTTCTTATAGACTTCGAGGTAGCTTCCCTCAACCGTGTACTCCCAACCAAGAGATCTCAGTCTTTCCATTTCCCTGAAGATCATCTCCTTGGCTCTGGGTATGATGCCGTAGTCGCATTCCTGGCCTTCGCGCCCTGGGCTTTGGTTGCTCATCGTGTATGTCTTTCCGGAGCCCGTCTGACCGTAGCAGAAAATGCACACCTTCTTGCCGTCCATAACGGATTGGACGAGCTGGCTAATCTCGTCAAACACATCCTCGTTGGTGCAGCTTGGGTCAAAAATTCGCTCGAAGTTGAAGGGCGGGGTTCTGCCAGCCACTTTTCTGCCCTCCTCTGCAGGGTGATCTTTCTCAGTCGGTACGACCACGCCAGCGAACTTGTCCTCGTCATATTCGCTTTCGAGGTACTCAAACTGGACCGGGAGGTCGCTGGGATTTTCACCGGGAGGTCGGATGCGACACATGACCCGGATGTTCCCTCTGAGGTCTTGGACCTGCTCGAAGAGCTTATGCCGCTTCTCTTCTTCCCGCACCAGCTTTTCCTTCAGCTCCTGTTTGAATTTCTCAAACTCTTCGTTGGATGCCTCAATAGCCTTCCTGGCAGCTTTATTGGCCTCATCGGCGCTCCTTTCAGCCGCCTCTGCTCGCTTCGAGAGCTCCTGTAGCTGCCGGCTCATATCCCCGATTTGGTGGTCCTTGCGGTTCTCACTTGACCCATATGCCTCCTGGAGACTCCTGGCATTCTCTTCGAGCTGCTTGACCTTGGCATTCAGGCGAGAAATGGTATGCTCATGGTCCTCGATTTGGTCTTTCGCTTTCCTAAGCTCCTCGTCTGTATTCTTGAGCTGCAGCTGGCGCGCTTGCAGCTGAAGACCGAGCCGCTGAACCTCCAGTTCCTTCTCTTGTCGTAGGCTGCTGATGCGTGACCTGTACTCGGTGAGCTCCCTTTCCAGCCTTTCCCGCTGAGCTTCAGTCTCTCGGCCACATTTCTCCTCAAACTGCCGCTGCAGGTCCTGATGTTTCTCTCTCTCCACAGACAGCAACCGGCGTTCCTCCTCGATTTCCCTCGAATGCTTGCGGTTGAGTAGTTCACAATCGTCTTCGTGGTTTCTTTTCTGCTTTTCAAAGTCATTTTTGAGGTACTGGATCTCACGAGTAGCGTTTTGTAATTCCCGCTTAGCATCATCCAAGTCGTCCTGGAGTTCTTCCTTCTTCGCCTGGAGTTGTGCCACTAGTGAATCATCAGCTCGCTGCGTATCCTCCTCGTTGCGCCTTGGTATGGACTAGCTAGCTTACCTCTTCTCTTGGCTATGTCGAGCTCTTCGACGTATCTATCCTTGTCCATGGCTGCAGAATCCATCAACTGTTTCATTGTTTGAAATTCGGTTTCGAATTTGCCAAGTCGCTCATCGATATCAGTGGCTACGAATCCCGTTATGTTAGAGTACTTGGTCAGGAAAGGGGCTTTATTAGGGGAAGACGAAGCCCCCTTTAAGGGTGTAATGACAGCTTTTAGACTTTTTTCAAAATTGCGCATAAAAATCTGCGTCTCCCTACGTGCGGGGGTCACGGGGGCCACTCGACCCTCCTGAGCCCCTACATTCAGCGGCTGCTCCTGGTTTGGGGCTCCTCCCCAGCGGCTGCGTACAGTGACGCTAGGAGGGATGCTGATGCAGGGCTGTATATGTGCAGCATGCGTGCGTGTAGGGGTCTCGCGAAGGGACATCGCTTGAGTCCCTAAACCATGAATAGTCGACCCATCGATAGACATCGAGCCGAACTGGTTGCAGAAAGAGGCTTCTCTTGCCGCTGGAAGTGGCTCATATGTTGACATATCTTGGACCGAATTGTATCTCCGCACTTTCTTGCATGGGAGACTACTCAGGCCCATCTTGCTTGCTGGGGGAAGCGACGGTGGGGGCATCATACCGTTGTGACCGCTGCGACCCTTGCTATTTTCTTCCCGGGTGTCCATCGAGGTCGCCGGTCGCACAGTTCTAGTGTTTGACCTCGCCCGGATATGTGACCTAGATGCCGGGCGGTTGCCCGGCCCGTGGCTGGACCCATAGCTGCTGTTCGATGTATGTCGTGACGCCGATAGCCCGGTACTGGCGGCTGAGACGGACTTGGTCTGGAATGGAAGTCTAGTTAGCATATCGAAGAACCCCGTCGACATTATTGCCTTGAACAGAAATGCAAGCCACGTTGGTACGCGGTGGCGAGGCCGAGATGTATCCCTGAACTCTACTAGGCCAGACGCCTCCCAGTTCGCCTGGCTTCCGAACCGGGGGGATTTTGGGGCCCAACCGAACACAAACGCTCGCGGTTGATGGTGGGTATTCGCATTTCCATGTCGCAGGGGATGATGACGATTAATGCTTGCAAAGATATCCGGAGAAGTTAAGCACCACTGCGCTAAATATATTCGCGGACGCTTATCCATCACGGCAGCAATGGGCCCTGTCCATGGGGTAGAGCGGACCTGAAAAGGTCTAGTTGGATTGCCGTCTCGGTGGTCGGGAGCCACGCGCACTTTTCGGGTTGCATTGTTCGGACAGGAGAAGCTAGATCAACCCGGGGCGAGGTTCCGGAGCAAGGGTGTACCTTCGCGACGGCCAAGGATGCTCCGGACACGGTGCAGTGAAACATACATATGGACAGAACAAAAGAATGCCACAAAGATTAGACTCACCACATCCTTCAAAGAGTAACCCTTAGCTACACTCCGAGAAGTAGAAGCGGGGCCAGCGCTGAGATTGTTCCATCGACCGGGGAATTCGGTACCAGCCTTCTCGGCCAACGTCTTTCGCTTAGGATCAGGTTGGAAAACCGGATGAGATGGTCCACGTTTCAAACTGGTGCCGACTTGGGGGGCCATGGACTGTTGAGCTCTAGCATTGCTCTGTGAATCGGACATCTCGTGTAAACCGAGGCCCGAGCTTTGAGATATCGATGCTGAAAACTGAGGTAATCGACTGCTGGCGGCTATCGTGGATGGAGGTCGAATACCGGACGGCCTCGCGATCTGGGTGTGCTATGGAGAAGGGTCAGTCTCACAAGCATAAACCATCCCGGGGAATAGACAGATATGGGGACGGGATAAATGACGTGCACATACCGAGTTTTCCCCTTCCATTTTGGCTAGGATGGGTACGATAGTTGCGCCGTAGGGCGCCGCTGGTGCAAAGGGAAGGCAAGCCTCGGCGGCGGAAGCGCCAGCTTGGAAAGAAAGGCTTCCCGCGTCACCGAAAAGTGAAACGTGGAGATAGAAAGAAGCTAAGTACGTAGGAACTCCACGTTGCGGGCGGGATTGATGATGAAGACAACGAAAGAATGTCTCGGGTTTAAAGGCGCAAAGTCCCTAGTTGGTAAGCAAGTATGCTGTAGTAGGTAGGTATGAATCCTCGAAGTGCCTTGCTGTTGGCTTATTATAGTCGCAGTTGGAATTGGAATCAAGATGCGCTTCTAGACATTGGCAATGTTCAACGCGATGAATTTGGCGGGAGCAGAGGCATGTTTGGGATGTATGTAGTTTAGCTTATCAGCTTCTCTTTTCCAGGATGGATAAAGGTGCACATTTGTGTATTGTCGAGTGTATTTGCACTTGATTACAATTAAACCTAAGATGTAAATTCGATCCGAAAAGGGACAAGCGGCGTTGTTACGGGGCAACGACAAGGAGGTAAACGAAGTGACGGTGGGGGGGGGGGGGGCC
>QJNX01000004.1:153694-208374 GCA_004155925.1 Monosporascus sp. MG133
CCCCCCCCCCCCCCCGAACGGAGGAAACGGTCCCAAGGTTCCTTACTAAGAAGCTGATGAGATTTTCACATGTCTCTGTCTCTTGAATATGACATAACCTGCATCTGTGTCATTAGCAGCCGGCCCTATCCTCCTCCATACATACTATACATTCTATATATTTTATGTAATCAACCCTGCCCGTCCTCCTTATATGCGAAACGCAACTACACATACGTAGACTTCACATTACACCGCCCACGCGGTCGTCCTATTCTGCCGATTGCGCGCATTCCATTATTCTTCCGCCTGCCTCCAATCTTCCTTGGTTTTTCTTCTTCCCGGACGCTACTTGACCTCTTTCTTTGATGTCTCGGCAGCCTCTATTTGGCTTTATACCTGTCCTTCGCCGATAGTGTCTGCTGCTCGTCTTTGTGAATGTTAACATGGAGAAATATAGTCAATTTCGGGATCGAGGTATATGACCACCAGAACTCTTATCCGCTTTCTAGCTATACCCTAGGCGCCTAACGACGTTGACAATATTCAGGATCTGGTATATCTCCCTTCATCCCGGCGTCTACGCCAACTTCGACTTTGTACAGTCTCGTCAGGTCCGCCGTCTTCCTGTTTCGACTGCCGATCTTCCTAACCTACTGCGCCGTCTACTTTCTCTTCCTCGCCCACCTCCCACTCCCGCTCGCCTTCCGGAAGCTGTTGCTATGGGGGATGCTAGGCATACCAGGCATCTGGTGGGTAGACCTACAGCTTGATGGCGTCAAGCGCGGTTCGCTCTCCCAGCAGCCCAAGTCGCGGGTCCCGCATCCTCGCTCCATCATCGCCGCGCAGTTCACTAGCCCCGTTGATGCCCTATACCTGGCAGCCATCTTCAACCCCGTCTTTACCATTTCGTACCCAGGCACCCGGAAGGTCCAGCGCATCTCGCTTTTCCGTGCCATCACGCTCGCTCTCTCGCCACCGGTCTCTGAACCCTCATCCACCGCCCAACTCACCACCCTCCGCGCCCTGGTAGAGCAGAACCCGCACCGCATCATCGCCATCTTCCCCGAGATGAGCACCACCAATGGCAAAGGCATCCTGCCCTTGTCGCCCTCCTTGTGCTCTGCCCCGGCCGACGCGAAGATCTTCCCCATTAGCATGCGTTATACGCCGCCCGATATCACCACTCCCGTCCCTGGCGCATATGCTTCCTTCTTGTGGAATTTGCTGAGCCGTCCGACTCACTGCATAAGGGTTAGAATCGCCGAGGGCATCACGGGCGCTTCGTCTGCTTTGGAAGGCCTCGTGAACGGTACCGCTGCCGAGGACGCTAGTGATGGAGAGCATGGGGCGGATTTGACGCCCGAAGAGAAGAGAGTCATCGACCACGTGGGCGAGGCATTGGCGAGGCTGGCGCGAAACAAGAGAGTTGGCCTGTCGCTGCGTGACAAAGCCGCCTTCGTTGAAGCTTGGAATCGGGGGCGGAAATGAATGCTTATTCTATGGTGACTCTTTCTCAGCCCCGTATGACGAAGGCTACCAAATCTTCATAAATTCTTGAAGCCAGGTCGGGGGACCTCTTATCTTCCCTCCATCCCTCGGATGAATATCTCAGAGGTGCGATAAATCACATCATCCGAGTAAGGCTTGTCCAATGGACCATCCTGGATATTGTACATTCTGTCGCCGAACATAAATGTAGAGGAGACCAGTGTGAAAAAAGCCGCCTATTTCGAACCGAGGCTCAATCAGAAGCGAATATATACAAGGATTTTCCTCGTCCATTACAAAACCCGTACCTGCGGCTGGGCGCCTAAGCATTTGTCGTGACGCAGCCCGAACTAGCGTCTGCGACCAAGGCGGCATACTTGGTAAGCGTACCCTTGGCGTACCGTGGCGGCGGCGCCTTCCATGCCTTCTTTCTCCGCGCCATCTCGGCTTCGCTAACGTCGCAGTCGATGACTCGCTTCTCTGCATCGATGGTCACCATGTCGCCATCCTGGACCAGGGCGATGGGTCCGCCTTCCCTCGCCTCCGGCACGATGTGGCCGATCAAGAATCCGTGACTACCTCCAGAGAATCGTCCGTCGGTCAGGAGGGCGACGTCGTTACCCAGACCGGCACCCATGATGGCCGACGACGGCTTCAGCATTTCCGGCATGCCCGGGCCACCCTTGGGTCCTTCATACCGGATGATAACGACCGTCTTCTGACCCTTTTTGATCTCCCCCCTTTCTAGCGAAGCAATGAAGTCGTCTTCTTGATCATAGCACCGTGCTTTGCCCGTGAATACGAGGCCCTCCTTGCCCGTGATCTTCCCCACCGATCCTCCCGGCGCCAACGAACCGCGCAGGATCTGAATATGCCCAGTGGGCTTGATGGGGTTGGAGAAGGGGCGGATAATCTGCTGGTCTGAAGGGAACGATTCCCAGGACTCGACATTCTGCTTCATGGTCTTGCCGGTTATCGTACGCGTGGATCCGTCAATTATGCCTTCGCCGATGAGGAACTTGAGGAGGGCGGGCGTGCCGCCGATCTTATGCATATCTTCCATGACGTATTTGCCGGACGGTTTCAAGTCGGCAAGGAACGGTGTACGGTCCGAGACGGCCTGGAAGTCATCGATGGTGAGGTCAATTCCCACCGAGTCGGCAATAGCGAGCAGGTGAAGCACAGCGTTTGTGCTGCCACCCAGAATGTTCACCACAACAATGGCATTCTCGAAGGCCTGTCTTGTCATAACATCTTTAGGTCGAATATCCTCCTTCATGGCGTGCTTGATGGCTTCTCCAACACCCTCGCACTCGGCCTTCTTACTCGGGTCTGCGGCAGGAAAGCTACTGCTTCCGGGTAGGGTCATGCCGAGCGTCTCGATAGCGGTGGCCATGGTATTGGCTGTGTACATACCACCACACGCACCCTGTCCGGGGCAGGCATTCCTGATGATATCGAAGCGTTGCTCCTCGGTGATCTCCCCCGTGATGTACTGGCCGTAGGCCTGGAAAGCGCTGACGATGTCGATGGGGGCGCCGGACTTGCTGCAACCGGGCTTAATGGTGCCACCGTAGACCATTATACTGGGTCTATTGACGCGTCCCATGGCCATGAGCACACCGGGCATGTTCTTGTCGCATCCCGGCAGCGAAATGTTGGAATCGTACCACTGTCCCTGCATGACGGTCTCGATACTATCTGCGATGATCTCCCTACTTTGGAGAGAATATCGCATACCCGTGGTACCCATAGAGATACCGTCTGAAACGCCGATGGTGTTGAAGCGGTAGGGGATCAGGCCTGCGCGGGCAACAGACTCCTTGACAATGGCAGACAGGTCCATTAAGTGCATATTACACGGGTTGCCCTCATACCACACAGACGAAATGCCAACCTGGGGTTTCTTCAGGTCGGCTTCACTGAGGCCAGTGGCATAGAGCATGGCCTGCGATGCACCTTGGGATTTCGGTTGGGTGATGGCGCGGGATACTTTGTTCAACCCCTCGTCGGGGTTGCTGTCGGCGTTGGCGGCTCGGCGGGAACATGTTGTACTGAGGGGACGGCTACACAGCTAACGGTCAGAGCAATCTAATGGAGGGTAGGACGTATATCAGAGAAAGGTTGAGGCGCCCTACGTATACTGTGTCGCAGCAGGCGTAGAGGTGAGAGTAAGAACTCGTCTCAATACGGCCGTTGCTGGGACCCTCGTCCGGCAAAGAGCTTGTAAGGCCATTGTCACCGACACCGCAGCGTGACGGGAGGGGTTACTAAGAGGGAGGTGTTAGAGGTGAGGAAGCTGTTCCGATAGAGGTTAAACGCAACGAAGACCTGCTAGCAAATATAACTTCTCGGAAGCTATGACTTAATGGCTCTCCCCTTCTTGGCTTGAAAGGCTGCGGTGCGAGCTTCACCACCTCGGAGCTTGTGTTGGATTGATTGAGCTTTACAAGGAAAACTTGGTGCGAGTTCGGCGGGCCCTGCAGTGCCATAGGCTACATGTTGCATGCCGCGACCCGCTACAGTAGACCCCGCCATAACCCTACAGTTCGTTAGCCCGGGCTGAGAGTCACGGGTACTGACAATTGACCGAATCGTTATTGGCTAGAGGTAATCGCGTTTGTATTATTTATCGGAGTAGATATAGTTGTAAAACGAATAACATATCTTACGATGGGGTTTTTATATTTCCTAGATACCCCGTCTTGATATCTACCGCACTCCCATTCTCTTTACTTTTACATGAGATGGTTATGTTATATTTCGCTTTCTCTTACTACAACGTATAAAGTTTTCTTCTGAGAAACCAACTGGCGTCACCCGTAATAATTTTTAAGTGGAAGTGGCCTATGCTAACGCTAATACATTAGTATAACTAATCAATGCTTTTGTTTTTGCGTGCAACGGGTGCCGTTATTGCCGTTTAAGGGAATTAGTTAATCTGGACATATTGAGGAATTATGAATCTTACGTTGGTTCGCCCTTCGTAAGATAGTAGCTTAAATATGAGAATTCGATGCATTAAGGATGCCTAGATCATATGACGTACATGCTTACTTTATATGCGATTTACTGTCATTTAAAAGTCTCCGGCGCTGGGGACGAGACACGCATTCGGTAAAACGTCTAAAAGCATGGGTCTGCTTACGTAATACGATTAAAGGATCCTTAAATGGATATAGACAGGGGCGCCTTCAAAAGAGTAAACTAGAAGCAAACTCTTAGCGCAACGCTCCTAAGGTGGTAAGTAGTAAGAATAATTTGACACACGCAGTGGTTTTCTTCTAGGTTCTCGGTAGGTCAGTTATCTTACTACCACCTTAGCTCTTAAATAACATGACAGGCAAAATTGAATGTTATAGCGCTGACTGGCGAGTCCTAGAAATACGAATAGGCCAGCTTCGGACTCCGTAGCTTACAACGCCTAACTTGCACTGGCATAAGAGGATATCTCGATGCCATGTCAGTAGTAGTAATAAGAATCAACCATTCAGAAACGTACCTATGTCCCCTTGTGCCAATTATGCCCAGCAAATAACGGGACGCTAACTTAGAGATTGGATGTATACCCCATGAAACGTCAAAATCTATAACGTGATTTGTCAATTGGGACCATTTTTAGGACAGATCAGACCTGTTATTGCTGAGCATAATTGGTACCCGAGGACATGGTACCTTTCCGCGCAGATGATCCGAGGAGTCTGCCAATTATACATCTTATTTTCCATCTTTCTATGAGCTCAGTGCTGATTCATAGAACATTCCACCTACAGGGATGATTAACTTACCCATCATACGTGCAGTAGTACAAAGCTCATTATGATGTAACCCTAAGTCACTTAGCCTACAGTAGGGACGGCTTCAATATTCGACGGCTGGAAAAGATCATGTCCCGCCCCGCCGGCTCCTCCCATACCATGTTTGGTTTCAATAATCGGGGAATGCATCAACATACTCAGTACTGTATCTTACCCATACCTGCTTGCCCACAGGTATGCATGTATGAGACCAGTAAGTGCCGGAGCTAGGAAGTTGCTGCCTTTTAGTTATAGGTACATGTATGGGATAACCACTGACTGACGTCGTTAATAGTGGAGAAGGGCAACGTTCACCTTACTTACTTCGTGCAAGTACCGACATTTGGCAGGTCATTGATACAAAAATTTCACGCATTTTCATATAACCGCCTAACAACTCCTAACACAATAGCTTATTGCTTTCAACAGATAGGCATATACGGGAAGTTCCAGTCTAGTTTAAATTATCCTTTTTATATAGATAGGATTTTTCCGACTTTTTATATCTCTTGTTTTCGTATCAGACTCGCCTGTAAAGTCTTTAAGTTCATTTAGGACACCGCGAAATTGTTTATGTCAAACGACCCGGGTTGCAAGCAGGCACGGAAGGCCATCAAAGGGCGGCTACTGTACTTTCCTTCGTTACATACTTGGAGCATGTATGAGTACCTACTATGTAGGTAATTCGCGGAGGTCCTGACGATGGTGCTCTGGGGGGATAATGACGTCACTATATGTATTCAATATTCCACTTATCCACCCCCGGAGTATACCTGTAGACATCATATATCATGGGCTGCCTGCCTACATCCAACACCACATCTTTCATCGCACCCAAAGCATACCGACAGTCAACTCTATTCGACAATATTAGTCTGAGTGGTAAAACTTCGATACAATTCATCGCACCAAATTCGATACTATACTTTCTGCCAACCACACATCACCTCCACCAATATGTCTCCTGGTAAAGCACCAAGTGAGGGCCAGAAGGTGACAGCTGGCCAAAACGCCCCTTACACGTCCGAAGCTACCGGCCGCGTAGCACCAGATTCTCTCGCATCCGAGTCGCAAGCTTTCCGTCAGGCCAACCAGGCAATTCCTCAGCAAAGCGAGAACTTCGGTTCAGGAGCCGGTGCCGCCGGTGCCGCCGGTGCTACACACAACGCCGACCCTGCTCCTACCTACGTCAACAACCAATACAATCGGGATCCTTCTGGCCCCCACGGCAAGAACCTCAAGGAGGATAACAGTATTGGCAATGAGGAGAATACCAGCTTTTCCGAATTCGGCACCAAGGATGATCCGGGAGCGGCTGCCGAGCAGAAGTTCACTTTGGCTGATAGCTCGAACGCAGGGTCGACGGGTGGCCGACAAAAGGGGATTGACGGGAAGACGCCCTACGACGCTTTGGGATCTGAGGCAAACGTCTAGATGCGGCTCTATGTGCTAGGCAGCTACATGATGTATCACAATGGAGGATAGGGGCCGGGAGCTACCTCACATGGGGGCTTAGCCTTGGGTCTTGACTAGGCCACCAAATCTATGTATCAGTGTTCACTGCTAAAGTTGTTTTATATTGTGTGGGTGCTACCGTGAATATCTGTTGGCCATGTATACCTCACAAGCCTGATGGGAACGCAAGCGTGTATGGACTATCCAGCTGACTCCTCATCTTGTTTCCACCCCTTCCATCAAAAAGTTCTCGCCCTACTGGTGTGGATTCTATACTTTAGCCCATGTGATTAAACCCTGGCACGTCTAGAACGACAATCTGATGACACCAAGAACAACAATAACGAGGAAATTGTTAGCGTGCAGGCTTTCTTCAGGAAGAAGCCTCGCTATGAAAGGTTAACTTAGGGCGGCCTACATTCAGCGCGGACGGAAGCAACGAGGACTTGCGTTTGGGTGAAGCGGAGTTGAACAGCCATGAGTCTTTTATTATGGCAACGGAGGAGCGTTGAAACCTGCACCCCCTCCCTCCTTTGAAACACTGTTGCACGAGAGTCTGAAGTTATGATTATGGGGTCTAAACAAACATAGCAGACCGAAATGGAGAATAACATTGGCCAAGCTCACCAGTCTGTTAATTAAGAGCCATTGGTTATTTTCCTTCCCGCAACCACCCCTACCCCCAAACCCCGACCAGTCGAGGCTTCCTCAGGCCCATGTAATATCCCGCGGGCTATCCGTCTAAAGCTTGCGCCAGGCACTATAGTATAGATTTAGCACTTCTGAGTCGTGTCACCAACGGACGACTGGGACGTACCATGTTGTGGTATGCACCCCTTTTCTGCAACAAGGATGTATGAGTTCCACACTCCTGCACCTGTCCGTCACCCAGAACAAAGATCACGTCAGCGTTTTTGACTGTAGCTAGTCGATGTGCGACTACGATCATGGTCCTTCCCTTCCTTGTTCTTTCAAAAGTCTCTTGGATCTGTTTCTCCGTTTCAGAGTCGAGATTGGACGTCGCTTCATCTAGAAGTAGCAGTCGAGGGCTTCGAACGAGTGCTCTGGCAATTGATATGCGTTGTTTTTGGCCACCGGAGAGGAGGACACCCTTGCTTCCGATAACAGTGTCGTATCCTTCCGGCAATGACATCACGAAATCGTGGATGCCCGCGTCTCGGCAGGCCTCAAACATCCTACTATCGGAATCCTCGGTGGTTTCAGTCTCGTCGATACCAACAAGGACGTTTTCGCGAATGGTGCCATTAAAGAGGTTAGACTCTTGGGCGACTAGGGATATGGTCTTCCGATAGTCGCATAACCCGATCTCCTCGATATCATGGCCATCGTAAGTAATCACGCCTGAGTTGGCCTTGTAGAACCTTAAGAGGAGGCATGTCAGCCGCAAAACGATGATGCGTGGACTCAACAAGATCCCGAACCTTTCAAGCAGGGAGATTATACTGGTTTTGCCACAGCCTTAGTCCGTTAGCACAGATGACAATCCGCTGGCACTTTTAGCCTACCTGATGGACCGACGATGGCAGCGAACTGTCCCTCGTCTATCTATGGCTCGTCAATCTCCGCGGTGGCTTCCTGGCAGTGAGTTATTTCGACTCACGGTCATGTTCAACCCACTAAGAACTGGAGCCTCCCTTGAAGGGTATCTGAACCAAACATCCAAAAACTCGATCTTGGCCCCCCTGGAACTGTCGATGGTGGCTTCGTTGAGTATAATGCTCCCCCTGTTGCTTGGAAAGGATTTGAGTCTCATGGCTTGGATCCTGTTTGCTGCAGCTGTGGCTTGCGCGATGTCTGCATATTGTGAGGACTAATCGAGTATAGGCGAGAGGAAAGAGACTCACTTGGAACAAAGCTTAGCCAGTGACCGGCTCCAATGGCACCCTGCCGCAAACTCATCAGTCTCACGCGTTCCCCGTGGGAACAGCCATACCACGTACCTGGATTACTGCTATATAGACCAACACTGAGGAGTTGTGAGCTTTGCATTTACAGTGCGCACTGAACCGCAGAGATACTCACAGTATTGAAAACTCCAATATTCTCCTTCCACGACCAAGTTTCCCCCGTACCTGAGAAAAGGTTAATTGGCGGACTTACAAGTTCTGCGGCGGGTGTTGCTTACCAGAGAACAAATGCCATACACAGTAACGGGAGACTGTCACTTGCAGAGAACACTAAAGATGTTAGTCGTGCCCTTCTGAATGACTTCCTGACATGATCCTGGAGTAGTTTCTCGTATCTATCACATATGCGGTCTTCCATAGTTAGCGCCGTCACCGTTCGGTTGGCAGCGATGGATTCCGTGGCCCACTTTGCACTAGTAGCAAATATCTCGACGTTCATCCTTTCAAATGTCTTCTCGATGCGGACCCGGAAAAATCCTGCGGCCATGGCCAATGGCATCGCGGATACTAGAGCAACCAGAGTGAGTTTCCAACCAAAGACGAAAGCGATAATAAGGCAACCAGTCACGCTTAGCACCGACGTGGCGACGAATGCCATGTTGATACCGAGCAGCTGGTGTAGTTGGACGGGGTCATTGGCCAACAACCCAGCCAGTGTACCGATCGAATGGCCTTCTCCGTCGAACCAAGAGACAGCTTTGGAGATCATGCCTTCAAAGTACTCCCGCTTGTAGGTAGATGCGATATGCTATTCCATCTTAGCTTCGCACCGGCGCCGGTTCGGGTGAACTCGATACTCACAAAGGAGACCTTGGTTGAAGCAAATCCCAGGCAGAAATAACCAACACCAGCCCCGCATGCCAGTGCAACAAACATGAGACACCAAAAGTTCGTGATGACGGTAAGATAGTCCCCTTGAAGTGCGAATGAGGATATGATAGCAGCGAGGAGATACGCCTGAAGCGGGGACGAGGCTAGGGTGGCAAGTCAGCATGGTTGAGTATTTCAACAGTTACGTCGTTACATTACCTCCAGTAATAACGGCCCCAAAACCGATCAAGATGTACCAGGACCAGTAAGGCTTTTGGTCAAGAAGCAAGGTCCCGAAGCTCCTGCACACGCCTTTTGGCTCGTACTCTGGGTCCCCTGGCCTGATGCTTACGCTTTCGCGAACTACCGCTTCACCTTTGTCGAGTGTCATTAGGTCAATAGTGCGCCTCTCGTGTTCAGATACATCAGCGGAATTGTCGGGATAGTCTGCTTCGCCGATTTCCAGCCCCTGGGAGTTCACCAGCAGCCAGTAAGGCCCTCCGACTGCAGCCATAAGACTGTTGTGATTGCCCCACTGAACGACCTTTCCCTTGGCGAGGACGATGATATTTTCAGCCTTCTGCACTGTTGACAAGCGATGAGCTATCATGATCGTAGTACGGTCTTTGGATACTCTATCCAGCGCCGCTTGAACCACCTTTTCGCCACGGTTGTCGATCGAACTTGTGGCTTCGTCAAGAATTAAGATCTTGGGATTCCTGATGATAGCTCTTGCTATTGCCAGTCGCTGCCGTTGACCACCGCTCAGCCTTATGCCGACATCCCCTACTCGGGTATTGTAGCCCTTTGCGTGGGTTAGTAGCACGATTGAGAAGATGCATGGATTCGAGGCTTACTTCTGGAAGCCGATTAATGAACTCATCAGCAAAGCTTTCCTTGCATGCCTTCTCGACTAGCTCTTTTTTCTTGTCGTAGCCGGCGTTTTCCCACTCGGTACCGATCAATCCATTAGCGACGTTCTCAAAAATTGTGTCGTCGAACAGGAATGGTTCTTGCTCCACCAGTCCGATTTGAGACCTCCACCATTTGAGATCTATGTCCTGAAGTTTGTGCTGTCCCACACGTATCAAGCCGTTCCGAAAGAACATGATCTATACAAACCCGTTAGACGTACAAATCCAATACTACGTAACTTCCGTACTGACCCACCAGTTTGTTCTTGTCCATGTCTCCATCTAGCTCATACCAACGTTCTATGAGGGCGACGAGGGTACTTTTCCCGGATCCTGACGGTCCCACGATGGCTGTGACCTTGCCCGCTGGTATAATGAGCTTTAGATCATCGAGAACTTTCAGCTCTGGCCTTGTTGGGTAGGTAAAGTTGACATTCCACAAGACAATGTCTTCCGATGCTGAAACTTTGGGATGTTTGGCACCAGTCACTTTTGGCATTGGCGCGTCTATCCCGTTGAATAGAATTTGTGCTGCACTAGCTGCCTGGGAGGCCGATGACAGCGGACTGGAAATTCCAGATACACCTGTACCGATCATCATCAGGCACATAACGACGCTCAATAGAAGTGTCAGTCCTAGAAAACGCGCTTTGGAAGAGAGAGGCTGGGAGAGGGGTGAGGGCCTGTCCAATACTTACACAAGCAGAGTCCCAACATTTTCTATTTCGCTGCGAACGAACATTCGCACGCCGAACCAAAACGATAGGGCAAATGTTCTGCTGTTATCTCAGCGTGGTACGTCCTTTCACGGAAATAATTAGGAGGAAGCGCTTACGCGAACGCTGTAAAATGAACTATATACTCGTCAGCGACTGGATATGAGAGTAACCTTGGAATAAAGACATACCAATAGCCTGCTGGAACCCAACGACCTTTGACAACCCGAGACCTCTATGCCGAGATTCGTCGACCCACCTTCCATACTTCCTGATCATTTTTGTTTCTGCCCCGTACGCAGCGATCATTCGTATGGAGCTTAGAGCTTCCGTTGCAACTGACGAGGCCTTTATATTTGCATCTTCAACCTGCTTCATGGATTTGCTAACCGATGGCGTTGTGATACCATAGCAGGCCGCAATAATTGAGAGTCCGCTGCAGGTTACCAGCGTCAGCTTCCAACTGTGTATGAAGGCTATGATGAGTGCGGATGCCACGAGAGATAGGCTCTGAACCAGGAGCCCAAGCCTTTCTGATATGCCGATCTGCAAGGTGTTTGTCGTTGCCGTGATGATGGCTGCAGTTTGTCCTGGGGGTTGAACATCCAGCAGGGAGACAGGTAGCTCCAGAAGGGATCTAACATAAGTCAACCGTAGACTTGAAGATATTTGAAGGCTTGCCATTCGAAAGCCCAGCTGAGGCTCGCGTCAATTATGTTACTTAATTCATGGCTTGTAGTGGCTCTTACAATGGTAATGTAACCCAAGAGTAGTCTGCCTATGAAGATGTACAACAAGGCAAGACTGCAAAACAGTTATTACTCCCGTCCGAAGTTTGACTAGATGGTACTTACACGCTTTCGTTGACGAGATGAGAGAGGGTGTCTTTGGCAGTCTCAACGGTCCATGACGCATCTACGTCAGTGAGGTTGCTGACCAGCCTTCCTATATAGTAATGTTATGTCCAGCTCCGACAGAGCTCATTTGATAGGAAAATATCGTACCTAATATGATGGTCATGGCTGGAAATGCCACTCCTGCCCCGGTAGCTGCAAGCAGTGACGCACAGAGCAGCAATCTATTGCCGAAACTCGAGTATCTGAATATCCTCTTATACAGAATCAATATCATGTCGAGTATATGGAGACACTGTACTTACTAGAAAGACCCGGAGACCGCCGTTTGGCTTGGTGCTCTCGGGAAGTTTAACATCTGAGCTTTTCGCGCGACCCAGACGTGGTGCTTTAGGCCGCGTCGGCGATAGTACCCGGGCATTTTTATTGGTAGGCGTGAATTGAATTGGTGACAAATTCGTAGCACGTTTTGCCTCACGAGTCTCCCGCAATGACAATAGAGGTGACCTCAAGGCTGTTGGACGACGCCCTCTTTGCGTGGGTAGCGATAGCTCTGGAACCCCTTGAACCTTATAAACCGGGTTGGTGGTTGCCCCTGCATCGTCAACAAGCTCTGAAGTTGAGCAATTCTCGAACAACGATATCGTTGAAGTTCCCGTCGATATCGAGGTGCGTGCTGTAGGCCCTTCGATTATGTGCCCGTCTTCGTCCATCGCGTTAGGTCGCTGATGGGCACTTGCTGAGTTGGATGGACCTCCCAGTCCTTTGCCTTTCGTGTCACACGACTTCTCCTCTCCCCTTAAGTCTGCTCCGCCCATATTGACAAGTAAGTTTGAAACTTGTACCAGGGAAAGGAATTGCCAGATCTGGCAATAGTTGAGAGTTCAGGGATCGAATACACTTAGACAACATAGGTCCGGATGTCCCTCCTATAGAGGAAAAGCCTAGGCTGTACGAGGTAGTCGCAGCGTTGTGGATTGTCGGTGGCAACCGGCGTGAGCTATCCGGGTAAATGGCGAAGGGTCTTCGGAGACAGCCTCCGCCAAGCACCAGAGTGGTAACTGGGATCATGCATATGGTAGGCGGCAGGAATGTCCCACATATATTATCTTATTCTTCTGACTGGGTCGTATCCTTGTCTATATGCGGGACGGGTTAAGCACCTAGCCTTCGGAAAGAGGATCGGAAAGAGGGTCGGAAAGAGGGTCGGAAAGAGGGTCGGAAAGAGGGTCGGCAACTGAGACTACAGCAGAGCCTTAGTCAGGAAGCTGGGGCATAAAATTCACTCTGTTTTGAGGTGCTTTGGATACTGATATGTACAAATATTGACTTCTCCATACGATCTTATCTCCTAGTCTCTATAAGGACAGTCTTATTGAACGATACTTGTTTCCAATTAAGATGACTAGTTTGCGTGAGTGATGAATACCCAGGTAGGTATCTATCTACATTCGCGCTTCCGATACATCAGCGATCATCTTGCGGATTACATCTCCCAATTCCTTGATCACACTCTTTTCTCTAGGTAGTGTGTGTCCTTTGCCGTGGTCGAAGAGATAAGCAGTGTCCGGCTCGCACGTGTTGTACAGCGCCAATGACCCCGCCACATAAGGGTCAAGGGACCCGACTTATACTATGTCAGCAATCTATCATTGTAGGGAGCCTCTAGAGAACTTACTAATATGGCATGTGTGGACATCGATCATGAGGTCAGACTCGTCGGCAAGGACCATGGCATACGTCGTGGGATCCAGGGGTGGCCAGCCAGCAAAGAATATTGCACATTTGATCATCGGTTCTCTTCCAAGTTTCTCTAGCCTCCTCTGCTCTGCAAGCAGTAAGGTTCCGGCAACTGTAGCCCCTTCTGAATAGCCAATTATGCCCTGAAAAGGCCCTTCTCTTTCCATGATATCGAAGAGATATTGAATGGCTCTGGTCGTGCTCAGTACGCTGCTTGCGACACCCTCTTTCATAAGCTCTCGCATTGTGTCTTCTGCCGTGTCGCAATGCGGGAAATCACGAATCTGAGGACATACAATTAGTAAATCGTAGTCTGAGTGTGGGAACAACATGGGGTAGGACTCATGGGTAAAGAAAGCACCCAAGAACCAATTGTATGAGCAGCACCTTCCTGTGCAAACGGGAGAACATAGGCTATGAGCTTAATAATCACTTACGCGTGATAACACATCGGTGTCAGTCGTATCCTTTACGTCTGGCTCGATAAACCGATAATATGGCGGTTTACCGAAGAAATCCTCGAACCCTTCAGGTGGTACAGCGTCACAGTTACCGTTGATGAAATGGAACGATGCCGAGTTGTCGGAAACTAGCTCGTTGACAAGCGGTGCTCCGAGATGTTAACGCAAGCATGCGAGGAACCGCGCCACGCAGGAGTAAACAGGGGCTTTACCTAGTTGAACGTGGAACTTCTGATTAATTGTCAGCCACAGAACGGTTGTTTTCAGAAGATATTCTCTTACTTCAGCACTCCCGTATGCACCTGGAAGACATAGAAACCTCATCCTGAATGTGGTGGAAATACTGGCAGGGCGGCTACCGAGAAGGTTTCCTTAAAGTCGAGCTACTGGGAGGAAGAGGTTCCTGACTTAGGCACACGTGAGATAGAACGGTTATTGCAGTAGTATACATCAGAGAAGATTTCCCAAAGTCAGCTGCTATGCAGCCCATGTTTCTTCTGAATAGAAACGCAAATATATAGCCATTTGGTAATTATAATCCGCTGCCATTCTCTGTTTGGTGCTACGTGAAACAATTTCCGTGTCGGAGCGTGTAGGGTCCTGCCACTGGACCTAGATATATTAAATTACACTTGGTCGGATGTTGGTCGCGGTGATAGCCAAAACCAGGACTGCGGCCGAGAGCGAGGCATGTGAAAGGCTGGAGACTACTGTAGAGTAGTTGAGTAGGAGGTGCACCGTCTCCCGGATAAAAGCCCCATCCATGCCTCCGAGCAGGGGTCCATGCTTATGCGGCGGCTACTGTACTCCACTACGGAGGTTCACAGGGCACACTATCCAAAAACTTAAAAACTTATTTGTCGCACGCCCCCCGCCTTATTAAAATTCCCCACTACTTTCACTTGCTGCATCTTTTTACCACCTCCATTATCCATAATTATTGCAAAAGGTAAGATTTATTAAAACTTATTTAATGCTATAATATATACAAATTATTTTTATATACTTAGAATTTTTTCGTACTAAATAATTAAATAATAATTATTTTAATTATATTTAATATTTTTTACTTATTATAAAACCGGATAATTTAAAAGGTATATAATTATATATAAATAAGTTAAATATTTTTAAAAAAAATATACATATATAATTTATACGATAAATATTATACCTAATATTTTTAAATACGATAATTAATTAATGATTTTTACGGTTAAGATAAATTATATACCTTAGTCCCATAAAACCTTATTTTAAAGCAGAACCTTACTTTAAAACAGAATACGTAGTTGCCAATAAGCTTCGACCCTAATGAACCTTATGCCCGCTGGCTCCACGGTTCGGTAGGGTCGTAATAAACCTTAAGAATAGACCTTAACGATAAATCTTAAGGGTGAACCTTAAGTGCGCATAAAAGGCTGTGCGAGCGGAGGGTATGCTTATTAAAAATTTTAAGGTTTTTGGATAGTGAGCCTTGTGGACCTCCGTACTCCACCCTCTTACGATAAGCAGCTCGATATGCCGTCCGCCAAGCCGCGGGGGTTTCGTCGTTTCAATATATTCGTTTTGTGTTATGCTGGCCCTGGATGCCTCATTCAGGGGTAAAATTCTTATCTATCGATATGTTATGACCCGAATCGGAACATGCCATACGAGCCTAATTAGCGTAATGCGCAAACTTAACTTCACCCCCATGGCAAATTTTAATCTGCATTCAATTTTTCCTATCTCGTCTCTATTACTACGTGCTTGATCCTCTGAAGATCGCGGTATCTTCACAGCATGCTACGTTTTTCTTCGGGGTCTATGGTTCAGTGAGTCACCCCCCCCCTTCCGGATGAGATAGTAGCCCATTCAGGCAAAAGATTTCAAGACTGCCTATTATGGCAAGCTTCTACCAAGACAGGCTCATTTCGCAACTCCTCGAACGAGACTGTGCTGATCCTGGTACCAGGGATAGACATACAGTAGCAGCTCCCTGCCGAGCCCGAGTGCCGGTACTAGAGGGGAAGGCGCGTAGCTAGGCGTGCATAACGTCATGATTGTATCCGATAGGTCAACGATTGCCTGAGATAACCTGTCCTGTAATATCTTTGCCATGTTGTGATATTCTACGATACGTAGAAGCTAGTTGGACTATAGTATTATCTAAATAATTTCGTTAGAAGCTAATGCAGGCCAAGGCGCTCGCCTTCCAGGTCCAGCAGGGGGAATAGATTTTCCTTTTCTTTCTATTCATTGCCGCATTTTTGGCTCCGATCCATTTGATTAAAATAGCATATTCCTCGGCATTGCCCATAACTAGTGCATTAGCCTGTTTTGGCCTCCATTAATTCCTAACGAATTTATATAGATGATACGGTACCACAGCCCATTTCAGCCAGCACCCCGGCCCCCAACGAACATCTGCGTACCTAATCGAGTCCATGAGAGTCAATTGGGAAAAGGAGAATTACATTCCATAGCAGACAGGCAGGACCGAGGTCTGTGGCGAGTGACAATACACAAACCTGGTTCGGTCTGGACGACACTTTCCGGTCACATTTTGAGATGTCTCGCTTCCTTCCGCTTAACAGCAATGATAGCTCTGTTCTCGGCAGGGACAGACCTCCCCCTTAAAGTATACCCAGATACCGTAATTCCGCATTATATAAGCTGTCCATGGCCCGCTCATGCAGGAAGTTCTTGCTCTATATTACAGCTATGTAGAAGCAGGATGTCCTTTCCAAAATCAAAACAACTGGCCATCTGGGGAAACATATAGTGCTGTCACATCTTCATAGCCGAGCCACAACAATGGCACCCGCAGCCATCATCAGCAGCCCAACACACACGGGGCCCAACGGGTTAATAGAGGAGTTACGACCTCATCTCAATGGAAGACATCACAATGGCATTGGCGGTAGTCTGAGAGATGAATCGGAGCCCGCACACCCAAACGGCGTTCCAGCACGGCAAGTCCTTCATCAGGACGTGGGTTACGCAACATCCAATGGGCACCCCAAACCAGCAGCCCATACGAATGGGTTTCACCTAACCAACGGCGGCCCCAGAACAAATGGGGAGGTTAATGGGCACGCTGAGAGCAGAATTCTACCAGCCACGCTCGGAGCGTCGCCACTCGCCATAGTAGGCATGTCATGTAGGCTCCCAGGAAACGTCGCCAGTCCGGCAGAGTTCTGGGAACTCTGTGCGCGAGCCCGCAGTGGGTATTCAGAGATACCTAAGGAACGATTCAACACTGCAAGCTTCCAGCACCCAAATCCTGGTAAGGCAGGATGCCATAACCCCGTCGGCGGCCACTTTCTTAACACCAACCTGGCGGCTTTTGACGCCCCTTTCTTCAGCTTGACAGAAAAGGAGGCTATATCGATGGATCCACAACAACGGTTGCTTCTTGAGTGTAGTTTTGAGGCTCTAGAGTCCGCCGGCATCCCTAAGCATACGATCGTTGGCAAGGAGGTCGGCGTATTCATAGGCGGATCGTTCCCCGAGTACGAATCACACTTATTCCGAGATACCGACACCATTCCGATGCACCAAGCCACAGGTGAGGATCCCCCTAGCCTTAACAAAGGTGGTACATCACTGACAAAATAAGGTTGTGCCTACGCTATGCAGTCCAACCGGATCTCCCACTTCTTTGATCTCAAGGGCCCCAGCTTCACCACGGACACTGCCTGCTCGTCCAGTTTGGTCGCCCTTCATGTAGCGTGCCAGAGTCTGCGAGCCGGCGAGTCAAAAATGGCCATTGTCGGTGGGTGTCACTTGAACATGCTCCCGGAGTTCTGGATCTCCTTCTCAAAATCAAGGTGAGTGGAAGTCTGAATGCCAAAGATCCACTATGCTGACTTCTCTTGAATAGGCTCTTCTCGGATTCTGGTCGGTCGTTCTCATTCGATAATAGGGGGACAGGTTTTGGTCGCGGTGAGGTACGATTGTCTCTGCATTCATCTGCAAGCAACAGACTTCGTAGGCATAAGAGAGTTGGACATTAACACGTGGTAGGGTTGCGGCGTGATCGTCATCAAGCCACTCGAACAGGCTCGAAAAGACAACGACTCCATCAGAGCTATCATAGTAGGGAGCGGCATTAACCAAGATGGGAAGACTCCCGGTATTACAATGCCATGTGGCGATGCACAAGGTGAGTTCCCCGGGATGCCAGTGGGGGTTTTCGACTAACGTCTTAAAAAACAGAATCATTGATGCGTCAAGTCTACCGAAATTCCGGTATTAACCCCAAAGACTGCGGCTTTGTGGAGGCACATGGCACGGGGACGCGAGTCGGTGACCCAATTGAAGCCGGAGCGATCCATAAGATGTTCGGTGAAGGTCGAAGTCCAAGAGACCCTCTACTCATCGGGTCAGTGAAGTCAAATATAGGCCATTTGGAGAACGCGTCCGGCATCGTCGCAGTGATCAAGGCGGCAATGATGCTGGAGCGTGGCTTCGTTTTGCCCAACTACGACTTCAAACACCCCAATGAGAAGATTCCCTTCGAAGAATGGAATATGAAGGTCAGTCACGATATGATGAATGATGTAAGGGAAAGGTGCTAACTGGAAGCAGGTCCCTGTGAGCCAACGTCCATGGCCGCGGAATAAGAAGTACGTGAGCGTGAATAATTTCGGATTCGGCGGAACCAATGCGCACGCCGTGCTTGAACGACTACCGTTTACCCAACGGCGCCCCAAGAATGATGCCAACCTCAAGAAAGACAACCCTGGAAGGAAGTTGTTCGTGTTTTCAGCCAACGACAAGAGTTCCCTGGAGAGAGTGATGAAGAACATGGTCATTTACTTGGAGCAAAGGCCTGAGATGTTCCAGAAGGATTTGATGGCAGATGTGGCGTATACCCTTGGTCAACGGCGATCCTTATTACAGTGGAGGGTGGCAATCCCAGCGGTGAGGTCGTTCGATTTGATCGAGGCTATAAATGGGCAGAACATGTCGCCAGGGAAACAAGTAGATCCGCCTAGGGTCGGTTTCATCTTCACTGGCCAAGGAGCCCAGTGGTATGGGATGGGCCGTGAGCTCTACCAGCAGTATCCCGCTTTTGCCAGAGCCATGGACCAAGCCGATGCTTGTCTCAGATCATGTGGAGCAGATTGGTCACTGCTTCAGGAGCTGAGTAAAGACGAGAAGACATCGGCCGTTGGCACAGCGCATATCAGCCAGCCGTCTTGCACTGCGCTTCAATTAGCACTTGTCGACTTATTACGATCATGGGGAATCCACCCAAGAGCCGTAGCTGGGCACTCGAGCGGCGAGATCGGCGCGGCGTATGCGGCGGGGATTCTGACATTTGAATCGTGCATGACAATTGCTTATCATAGAGGGCGCCTCATTCCGGTTCTTAAAGAGCGATGGCCGTGGCTCAAGGGTTCGATGATGGCAGTCGGAGGGAGTAAGGACGATATCGAACCGCTGATCTCCCATGTAAAAGATGGTGAAATCAAGATAGCTTGCTACAACAGTCCTACGAGTCTCACAATATCTGGGGACGAGGCGGGTATCGATCAGCTGAAGCAGTTTGTTGCGGAAAAGCAGTTGTTCAACAGGAAACTCTTCGTCGACACGGCATACCACTCTCATCACATGAACTTGATCGCCAAGGATTATCGGGAATCGATAAAATCCGTCGCACCACCTATGTCCACTGAGGTGGCATTCCACTCATCACTCTTAGGGCGTCTCATCGATGGTAGAGAGCTTGAGCCGTCGTATTGGGTCCAGAATCTCACCTGCCCTGTCCGCTTTGATGAAGCCGTACAAAGCATGCTGGCACCTACTCAGAATCATAAGACTGGCGTTGACTTACTTGTCGAGCTTGGACCCCATGCTGCTTTGCAGGGGCCGCTCAAGCAAATCTTCAAGGCCATGGGGGGGGACGCCGCGAAGACTCCTTACGTCTCTGTTCTTTCGCGGAAGAAGAACGCCGTAGACACTGCATTGGACGCCGCCGCTGCTTTGTTTAATAAGGGTGCAAATCTCAATCTCGAATTCATCAACTTCCCTAAGCCGGGCACATCTCCAATGCTGCTTACGGACATACCCCGATATCCATGGAATTATTCGGCGACCTATTGGCACGAGTCTCGGATGACGCAGAAACACAAGAACAGAGAGGCACCGCGCAACGATATATTGGGTACACTGGCGAACTATTCAAATGATCTCGAGCCTACATGGAGGAACATCGTACGCCTGGATGACCTTCCTTGGTTAGAACATCACAAGATCCAATCCTTAACGGTTTTCCCGATGTCCGGCTATGTTGTTATGGCTCTCGAGGCTGCTAAGCAGAGGGCAGAAATGGCAGGCGCGGTGTTTTCCAAGTACGAGCTTCGCGATATTACGGTGCTCTCGCCATTGGTCATCCCGGATGAGGACGTTGAAATGACAACGACTCTCAGGCCCCATCAAGAAGGCACGCTGGTTTCCTCGGAGAACTGGGACGAATTTCGGATCTGTTCATGGACCAAGACCAAGGGGTGGAAAGAGCATTGCAAAGGCTTGGTTACCGTCCAAAGTGGCGATTCAAATGGCGTAGACGACGTGAGGCGCAATGAAACCTCACGAGCGCTTCTCCAGTCCACCATCGCTTCAATCAGCGAAGCCGCTCGTTCACCAGTCTCCGTGGACAAATTATATGCCGACTTGTCTGATTTCGGTGTCGTCTACGGTCCAACATTCCAGGGCATTGATGAATGCCGTGCCTGCAACACCTGCGCTTATGCACGTCTTGTGGTCCGAGACGTGGCCAAGGAAATGCCTAACCACCATGTAACTGATACAGTCATTCAACCTTCGTTCCTAGAGACTCTTATTTCGCTGTATTGGCCAATAGCCGGTGCAGGAGGAGACGGCGTTAAAGCAATTTACCTTCCGTCGTCGATATCGCGACTCACCGTCTCTAGAGATATTACCACGAAATACAGACAGCCTGGCGCGACCCTCGAGGCCTACAGTCAAGGCACCGTCCCGTCAGAAAACCCCAGCCCCACGAAGATAAGCATCTTCGGCACTACAGGGGATAGCAGCTCAGATCCCTTGATCAAGTTGGATGGCCTATATATTGCGCCAATCCTGGATCATGACGCCCAGACGGAGGCAGACATACACCGTCAGCTATGCTACAGACTTGATTGGGAGCCGATCCTTAGCTCGATTGACAAAGAGCTGGATACCGCAACCCACGGATCGTCCGGAGATGAGGCTGCCCTGTCCAACTCAGAGATCGAAATAGTTCACGGTGACGGTGCATTGCAGACGCAGCTTGCGCTGAATCTAGTTGAGCTTCTCGAGCGCTCTACTGGCAAAAGGCCAAGCACCAGCACCTTGGTTAGACACAGCGCTGAAAATAAGGTCTGCATATTCATAGCAGAGCTGGAAAGGCCTCTTCTTGCACATATCAAATCCGAGGAGTTCGAGGCGCTGCAAAGGCTTGTCACAAGTGTAACCGGAATGCTCTGGGTGGTTCGAGGGGCCTATGATAACTGCACAACTCCTCATGCCAACCTGGTCTCAGGTTTTAGCAGGACCATCCGCTCAGAAACCCTGCTGCCGTTTGCTACCTTGGACCTCGATGGCCGCTCTAGACTTGCTGAATCAGAAATTCCTCGAGCAATCGCAAAGGTGTTCAAGGCAGTTTTTGTTCAGGGAAGCATGCCCAACTGTGAAATGGAGTTCATGGAACGTGGTGGATGCTTCTTCACTCCTAGAGTCATCAACGACCCGGAAATGAACAACATTGTCCACCGGGAGACAAAACCATCTGCGCTCCAGCCCGTGCCATTCAATACAGAAGGACGTCCGCTAAAGATGGCCATTACGAATGGTGGGGCTTTGGATAGTCTGCATTTCACTGATGACATCTCTAAAGAAAATCCGATCGATGCTGATGATGTCGAGATACAAGTCCGGGCTGTCGGCGTAAATCACAGAGACGTCACAATAGCGCACGGCAAGCTTTCCAATGCGGATTTTGGTATCGAGGCCAGCGGTATCATCATCGCCATAGGCAGCAATGTCAGCAACCTCAAGGTCGGTGACCGGGTAGCCGCTATCACGCAAGGCGCCTTCGCAACATCAGTTCGCACTAAGGCTGCATTCGTTGTCAAGTTGCCTACGGATATGACGTTCGAGGCGGGAGCTACATTGCCATTGGCGTACAGCACTGCCTACTATTCCCTCATCGAGCTCGGTCGGCTACACGAAGAGGAGAGTGCCTTGGTCCACGCAGGCGCAGGTGCTGTTGGACAAGCAGCCATCTCTCTTGCGCAAATGATCGGCGCCGAGCTATATGTCACCGTGGGCAGTAGCGAGAAGAAGAGATTCCTAATGACCGAGTATGGCTTGCCCGAAGATCATATTTTCTACAGCAGAGATACTGCATTCGGGGATGCAGTCCGCCAAGCAACCAAGGGCAGAGGTGTTGATGTTGTGGTTAACTGCCTTGCTGGCGAAGGCCTTCGCGAGAGCTGGCACTGCCTCAACACGTTTGGTCGCCTGATAGACATAGGGACTCGCGATACCACGGCAAGCACCAGACTAGAAATGGCTCGGTTCGACCACAATGCTAGTTTCATCTCCGTTGATATGATGGCCCTCGCCGCCCAGAGGCCGCGGTTAATGCACAATCTTCTCTCAAGCGTTTCAAAGCTCATCAAATATGGCAAGGTTAGGCCTATTTCACCGACCACGATCTTCCCCATATCGGAAGTCGAGTCAGCATTGAAGACCCTCCATGGTGCAAAGACGCACGGGAAACTGATCGTGGTACCCCATGCCAGCGATATTGTCAAAGCAACTCCGCCGAAGAAGCCTCGCCAACTTCTCAAGGAGAATGCTACATATATCCTCATTGGTGGTACCGGTGGACTGGGTAGAAGCATGAGCCGATGGATGGTCAAGAGAGGAGCACGACAGCTGGTCCTAGTCTCCAGAAGCGCTTCGGCTACAGGCAAGGTGAAAGAGCTGATAGATGAGGCAGCTGGCGCAGGGGCTACGATTGTGGTCCGCCGTTGCAATGTCGCTGACCCCGCTGATATCGAGGAGTTGATTACCCATGGTTTAGAGGGCATGCCCCCGGTGAAGGGTGTCATTCATGGCGCAATGGTGCTTCGGGTAAGTCCTGGCTTAAGTCCTTGCCTTCTTGGAAGAACGAGATCTGATAATTCATAGGATGTACTGTTCGAGAAGATGACTTACAGCGACTTCACAACTGTTATCGAGTCAAAGGTTCAGGGCGCCTGGAACTTCCACCAGGCCCTATCCAACACGACGCTTGACTTCTTCGTCGCAATTTCTTCCGTGGCCGGCATAGTCGGAAATCGAGGCCAAGCAGCGTATGCGGCTGCGAATACATTTTTGAATGCCCTCGTCAGGCACCGGCTGTCGCTAGGCTTACCCGCTTCTACGTTAGATCTGACGGCCATTTCCGATTCCGGATATCTAGCGGAAGACCTGGATAAGGCAGCAGAAGTTGCGAAGAACCTTGGCGGGGACACCATCTGCGAGGCTGAGGTGCTTGCTCTGCTCGGTGCGGCCATCAGCGGACATTTGACGACAACTTGCAATAACCATATCATCACTGGGATGCGCATTTCGCCCACATTGTCACAGTTCTGGGCACATGATGCTAAGTCCAAGTATCTTCGCGAGGAGGCCGAAGCCTTGGCTGCCGTTGAGGCTTCGGCTGGTGCGGTTAAGACTATATCTTATAACGCAGCCCTTAAATCTGCTGGGACGCTTCAGGAAGCAGAAGACGTCGTCTGCGAGGGTTTGATGCACAAACTGGCTGCTGTAATGATGATGGAATTGGAGGACTTGGATGCTACACGACCTCTGTCCAATTACCCCCTGGACTCGCTGGTTGCGATTGAAATTCGAAATTTCATCACACGCGAGTTTGAAGCTACACTCCAAGTGCTCGAACTTTTGTCAAGTGGTTCAATCCGGAGTCTCGCTAAGGCCGTTTGTGTCAAGAGCAAGCTTATCAAGTCTTAATATGTCAGGTTACGAAGCGGGATCGGACTTTCTGTATTTTGTATTGTACGAAATTAGATCTGCGTTGATGACTTCCATATAACTATATCTTTCCTTACATAGTAATGGACTCCGGCTTATGCTATCGATGCGCCGCCCCCATGCCACCTTCGCCGCAAATACCTCATGATACAAAATATCGTGGATTTATGAGATGTGAAAACGGAAACTCTCTTTCGGCATCACATGTGCCTCCCATCGCGCCTTTGGTTGATATATCACAGGACATTATCCCACTCTTGTCGCCAATCCGCCCTCGGATCCCAGTTGGGGTCCAATTCATCTTGTAAGCCTTCTGGAATGACGTCCTCCAAACTTATAAGCTTGAAACTAGCCTCATCGCTGGTCCCTCCCCCGGGAAGTTGATTTGCGTCATCATCTGTACAGTCTCGTGTCAGCAGTTAAGCGAGGAGAAATATGGATTGGTAATCTTAGGCTAGGAGAATACCGGGGATGCTTTGGTAGGATTATTCAAAGGTTCCGCCTTCGGGGAACGGCCACAGGCATTATTGGGGGTTAACTTACGGACGACAATCAGTCCTTTACGGAACGCGCTTCCAAGGGTTGTCCCTACTGCCGCAATCCCGTCTGTATTCGTTACTTCGTCGATACCTTTGTCTCCGTTTTCGTAGATAGTAAAGGTCTGAACCAAGGCATGTGGTGCAGCCCGGCGATAGACATTGTACGCACTCACACCTTGCTGGCTAACGAGAATAAAACCTTTATCCGCAGATGCCCCCTCGACTAAGGCGACGCCTTCCACGTCAGCGTACATGTCTTTGTCAATGCTGGAAATGAGGTGCCCCGAGGTGGAATCATCGTTGGGCTCGGCGCCGTATCTCCATAACCCGTATGTTTCTTCCCCAATTAAGATCCAGCCATTAGCCTCATCGGCTACGCAGCCCTCTGTCTGACCACCTGAACCACCAGTAAAATTTCGTACTAGTGTTGTGCTCAAGGCGTCGTCTTCCCATGACAACTCAAACTGTAGATACTCGGCCGATTTGGCGTTAACGTAAAGATACTGCTTTCCGGTAACACGTGAGCGGTAGACGCAACTCCCGTAGACCTCATAGTTATCTTTAGTTTCTTGAATTCCGCCAGCGATAGACCGTATTGTGCCGTTAGAAGCCATTTCAAAGAGACTTATACCGCATCAGCTGCATGCTTGGGGATATTCGATTCTCCACTACTTACCATAACGTGTTGTCGGCACGGCATCCCGCATAAACCAAATCGATAGTTCTCTCACCAGCCCGGAAACCATAAATGACATCAACGTTGTTGGGCTCTCCAGCTGCAATTGTCTATATCGCAACATCTAGTCAGCAAACGCCTGATTCAGGGACGTCCTATGAGCGCGCTGTAGTGGCTAACTTTTATTCTCGAAAGGAGATGTAACCAACGGAGCAGTGAAATGCGTGACAAGGAGCTGTTGAAACAGGCTGCAAAAGGAGCTGAGGGTTTTAGATGCTTACCTGGAGTAAGGAACCGCCAAGATCGAATATCCCGAGACCAGTACCGATCCCTGATTTAGTTGTTGTAATGATCCTTGACTCGGCCTTATCAACAGGGCTTATCCAGATGGCCGGATCATCCCCGTCCCCTCCATTTGCCTCAGTCTCGGCAACTGGCTTGACAATTTTGAAAGCGCAGTAGAGCCCGCCCCAGCCCTCTTCACACTCGCATTGGTTGGCGCCGACGCATTTGCCACGGCCTGAACATTCATTGCGACAAGAGAAGGTACTGCAGTTACTACCACCAAAGCCCGCGAAGCACTATGGCATGCTGAGTTAGCCTCGATCTTGTACGATTTGATGCCATCAAGAATTATGGGAAGCGGTAATCACATGTACCCCGTGACTAACAGCTGACCAGTTGAAGAGTAGACGGGTCATGTAGAAAGGGAAATATAGGGTGACTTACCGAACAGGCTGCCCCGCCAACCAATCGGCTGCTGGCTTCGCAAAACCCGCTGTTGTTACAGCTAGCGCAGATCGGCGTCTGAGGCCTGCAGGGTCTTCCTCGTGGGCTATACCCCGTGTTGACCTCTAGGTTGAGAGCATTGAAAGCGGTGTCTAGTGAGCTGACACCGAATCCAGCGCCAGTTTCACTCTCTATCGCATAGGCCAAGAACCCAGCCGGATAATGTTGCGTAGCCCCTTGATAGAAACTCAGACCTTGTACCTCTATATCCTCGTCTCCGGTAACAATGAACGATCCCAGAAGGTTGAAATAGACGTCGTAAACAGCGGCAGCGTCCTTTTGAGCAACGATAAGATAATCTGACTTGCGTCCAATGTACACTGCTAGACCAGTGACATCATCATCACCCTTTCCGTGAATTCTGATGCTAGGCGTAGAAGATGATTCCTCAGCTCCGAAAGCATATACAGTAGGGTCATCGTCCCCGCTGAAAAAAACACTCTGCGCTGATAGGGAAACGGCACATGCTGACGCCTCGACCGGCGTCTCGAAGGTCTGGACCTCTAGAATTTCCATCGATCCTTGCTGTTCCCGGATGAGGAATTGGACGGCCTGGCCTTTGCCGAATAGAAACAGGTATTGGTTTCCACTCCTCTGGCTCTTCCAACCACAGAGTGCCGACCAATCTCCAAGAGTGCGACTTAGGGGATTGCCGATCTGTTCGAACGTGATCGCATCGTAAAGACGGAAGAACGAGTCAGTTTGACCGATAGTCACGATAATGTCCTTTCTGCCTATGCCATGGAGCGTGGCGACAAGCTTCGTACGACCAGATGTTTCGTGTGCGGTTTCTGACATCGCATTCTTACCGTTTAAGACGAAGGCGTGAAACCCGCCAGAGGCAGCACCACCATCGTTGCTGACGAGAATTGGGCCCTTGCCATCATAGACGACGGCTGTCCAGTCCGACTTGACCTCGTCTGTCCGGGCTGAAATAGGCAGCTCGACTTCCAATAACGCCCGTACACGCGCTGCACATATCGCAAGAATCGCCGTATGTTTATAGAGAGACCGCATGGTATTAAGCACTCAGGGGCGGCTCGGTTGACAAAAGTGCCACATTGGCTGGACAGTTGCTGTGAAGACATGCTCGGTCTTTTTATCATACCCATAGGATGATTCTAGTATTAATAGTAGGAGAAGGATCCACATGCTACCAGATATGAGCACAATGGTGAAGAACTCGGCGGGTTCCAGAACGCGTGCTTGATCTCCGAGAAATCATTGGGCAATGGGATAGATTCCACTTGGGATGCTTTGCTGTTACTCCGTTCTTGGTAGCCAAGACACCCACTGTAACCCACGTCCGTACCAGCTTCTTGTTCCCCATGCAAGATAATGGATAGCTGTGAGAGTGAGATGATCGCTGACCAGTCGCTGAGTGCATTACCTGAAATGAGTATATTGAGTGATTCTACACTATCCACGTAGATACCGGGTTCTAATACGGCGTTATAACTGATGATGTAGCTATCAGTCTATGCATCTCCCCAAGTTAGTTAGTTACCTTTAATGACCTTGCTAACCAGACACGGCAACATAGTAGCATTTGCCCTCACTCCGCAACATCCCCCGATGACTCTTATAATACATACCTCAGCGAATATACGGCAGCCATGCATTCGATGTTCCTTATACCTGGACAGCTTTAAGTCCTTACGAGGCCAAGAGGGCGTCAATCTAAAGGCTTTAGAAAGTGTTAGATATCATGATTATTGCGCAACAAATACTAGGGTTCGACATTACTCCCCCTCATGGTTACCCATTCACTACCCACAGCGTAAATACACCGTAAAAACTTAATCCTTATGGTTACCAATAGATAAGTTGTTATGTAAATAAGTCGGTATTATTTACAGACTTTTAATACTCACTTATGGTTGAAGATATCACCCGTGGGTACTTGTGGGTACCGTGGGAGGCCAGTTAGTGTAAACCTACAAAACACTGCATGACGATTGACCCAACGACCTCATTCTGCGGCTCGCCTGAATAAAAGAGGTCTATTACTAACTATAGGGAAGCCACTTCGATACAACTGGAACTGGGGCTCTCAACCATTATGCTCGAGCCCTCGTGTCACCGGTTGAAGACATATTCTAACTATGTGACCGAATACTGGCAGACTTCCAGCCACCGGCTTCCTTGGGGCTCAATTCTTGACCAGCTGTATTATGGTAAGGGGGTAAGAAGTGAACGTGGGTGGATGTCTTGCAATTACCTAAAGTCCCTAATTTCTAGAGCAACGAAGACAGATTATGCATTCTCTTAATCAGAAACCATATACCGAAGCAACTTTCATGGGTTTCGTATAGACTATTCGTACATATGTTTCCCCAAGCGAACTGGGAGCGCGTACCGAATATTGAAAAGAGTTGATCCGTAGGACCCATTGAGCTGACCGAGCCCACCTAACCTAGTGAGTAGTATGCTATGCTTTTAAATAGATACGAGCTTATTGAGTATATTAGATGATTTAAGGACGTGATAATGTAGAACCGTACTATGTATTTTAAAGCCATAAGGGGTATCCGATTCATTTCTGCCGCTTATTTTATAGATCTCTACACTTCTGTGGGTAGGGAAACCTAAGGGGCCGTATGGGCCTAAAAATGCTGTGAACATATCACGTCGTGCCCTATCTCCATCTGTTTTTCTTCCCCCCTCCCTTCTGTGGGTGGGAAACCTAAGGGGCCGTATGGGCCTAAAAATGCTAATTTGCGTAGGTACCTTCCCGCCTCCTGAGCTTCGAGCTAAGTATGAGAACCGTAGCGGGGTAATATGCACAATAATTGAAAGCCCGACCTGCCCCACGCTAGCTCTAGCTGGCATTACCCACATGTACTTATGATATCACACTGGCAACCGAGTAGGAGACCGATTAAACATATCATCCATCCCCAAGTCACGAGTGCATTCTACCCAGGTAGGTACTCGACCACATCGGTACGGATATCAACGACGTTTCTAGGACTCTGATCCACTGCTGAGGGGGCCAGACAAGATGACACGCTCGAAACCACTTCGCATCGGCTTCGTGCCGGAACACTTCTCCACTCCGATTTTCTTTGCGCAGAAGCACTTTGGCCTTTCAGCAGAGCTGTTGCCATTCCCCTCCGGGACAGGTCACATGATCACGGCTCTGAGGTCAGGAGAGATTGATGTCGGCATCGGCCTCACAGAAGCGTGGGTGGCGGGCTTAGGGAAAGAAGACACCCCGGGGGACGGAGGCTATCGAATCGTAGGAACATACGTCGAGACACCTCTCTGTAAGCGCATCTCCGTTGCCACTTACCGGGCTGTCCTCTTACACACTATCTAGGCTGGGCAATCTCCACGGGCGCCAAACGGCCGGATATGAACTCCATATCGTCGCTCAAGGGCTCCAAGATCGGCGTCTCGCGGATCGGATCAGGGAGCTATGTGATGGGGTACGTGCTCGCAAACAAGCAGGGCTGGCTCTCGTCCGGGGAGCAGCCGTACTCCGACTTCGTAGTCCTGAACAACTTCGCCAACCTGCGCGCTGCCGTCAACGATGGCAGGGCCGACTTCTTCATGTGGGAGCACTTCACGTCGAAGCGGTACTACGACAGCGGGGAGATCCGGCGCATGGGGGAGATCTACACACCTTGGCCGAGCTGGCAGATTGTGGCGTCCACGTCGCTGGTCGGTAATGGCGGGGATGCCGACAAAGTGGACCCGAGACTCCTCGACGTCTTCGCCAAGCTGGACCAGGGCGTTAAGTATTTCGGCGAGCACCACGAGGAGGCCGTGCAGTACATCAGTACGCACCTGGACTACTCAGAACTGGATGCGCGGGAGTGGCTGAAGACGGTCGAGTTTGCGACAAAAACTGAGGGCGTGGATCTGAAGGTCGTTCAGAGCTGCATGGGGATCCTGAGGCAGGCCGGCATATTGGTGGAGGGCAAAGGCATGCAGGCTGAGGACATGATGTGCAAGGGGCTCGGTGCGCAGTTCCCAGGGGGTAAGCCATACGAGTAGATTCACGAGCGTGCCACAGATTAGCAGTTGCGAGCACCATCTAGCTAGCACACAGCTTAAGAAGCATCCCCGTTCTCCGGCCCCGGAGAAGTGCGGAAATTAAGCCGGTAGTGGACCCACATTTCCGATTATCGACCAAAAATAGCGAAACGTCCGTCCATATTGCCATCGTCATTGATTGCTCTTCGGAAGTGAGACGTCGGGACAGAGCTCCCTGCAGTCAATTTTCTAGCCCGTAATTCTTATTCATTCAATTCGGAAGGATCTTCTGTGTATTCTCTTGCTTCGGTTTCATATCAATGTCCCTAGATCCCCATCCTCTCACCTAGAGGTACCCTTCTAGAACAAGGCCGCTCAGTCTCCCACGGCCCATGATGTCATTGGCGCGCAGCATCTGGCGCCGGCGACGGTCATATTCTAAGAGCCCCCAGGATTTAAGGCGCTTCTTCCGTCACGACCTCGTCCAGCCGACGGCCCGACGCTTCGAGTCCACCAAGCCCAAGCCCAAGCCCGAACCCAGCAGCATGCCTTCCTCCTCCGCGCCGTCGGAGAACGCCCGCCGCAACCGACTCTCCGGCATCCTCGACCGCACGCTGAGGTGGACGCCACGACGGCTGCGGCCGTACGGCGAGCGGCTGCGGTCGGCGCCGCTCTCGCACGTGGTGGCGTTCCTGATCCTGCACGAGATCACGGCCGTCGTGCCCATCTTCGGGCTCCTGGCGTTCTTCAAATACACGGGGTGGGTGCCGACGTCGGTCGTGCTGGGTCCGTGGGCCGAGTGGGCCCAGGAGGGGCTCAGGAGATATGGCGCCTATTTCAGGAAGAAGGGTTGGTTCGGGCTGAAGGCGGAGGAGGGGAGACAGGGCCAGGAGGCGCTGGAAGGGGAGCTTGATGAGGAGGGCAGACGGAAACGGGACAAGAGTGCCGACGATAAAGGGAGTGAGTGGAATTCGTTTTGGGGAAGGGGCAAGGGAAATGCAGAATGCGCTGGAGAGAACGAGGCCGTGGAAGCTACCGAGGGCAAGACGAGTAATGCTTGGCAGAAGGTCAAAAAGGTCGTTACGCTGGGGAATATCGAGTCTGGCTATAACACGGGTATCCAGGTAGCGGCAGCCTATACGATTACCAAAGTACTGCTTCCCATAAGGCTTATAATCAGCATATGGGCGACGCCTTGGGGCGCACGGCTTGTCTCAGCCCTATGGAAGGGCATGAGGGGGAAACCGTCATGAGGACGCCCGGCAGAGTCGCGTTCGATTCATGAACCGGGCTTATGTCCATCTTTACGGGGCGTGAATGGATGGTTTTCATGAACCGGGGATCAGCTATTATGCTAATTTTATGCCACGTACTGGACGCTTCATACAATCCCCATCTCTGAGTTCTGGGTACGAGATCTCCCAGTATTGTCTATAATTCTTTTATTGAGGGTTTTTTGCTCTTTTGCTTCCCTACATGTTCAGATCTTTGCAAACTACCGACCAATTTTAAAGTTGCAACTAGGCTGCAGGCGGTGGACCCATTTACGGCTTCTCGTAGATCCAGGGAGCGGCGGCGCTCTTCCAGCTGATGAGCTCGTCGTCCTTGAACCACAGAGCGATCTCCTTCTTCGCATTCTCAACGCTGTCGGAACCGTGGCAAACGTTACGGCCGACATCAATAGCGAAGTCGCCCTACATAAGGGGTTAGCGGTTGCTGTCGTTTGTTTATACTTTGCGAGTGGTGGTTGAGGGCGTGGAAGTCTGTGACCGGTATGTAGGATGGGAGAGGGAGCTGCAAGCTAGGGGCAAGAAATTAAGGCCCAAAATAACGCACCCGGATAGTGCCAGGGGCAGAGGCAAGAGGGTTGGTAGCACCGAGAAGAGCTGGGCAGACACGTTAGCCAGAACCGGACGGACTATAAGGAACTAGCTAGGTACGGAGTCTGCACGTACTTCGGCCAGTCTTGACGGCATCACGGCCCTCCCAGACCATGGCGCAGATGGGACCGCTGTTCATGTCTAAGAGATTCATTAGTCTTGGACAAGGCTGAATGAGCCAATTTCCGCTTCGGCGTACACTCAACGAGACCAGCGAAGAAGGGCTTGTCCTTCAGATCAGCGTCTATGGAAGATACGGTTAGCCTAATTGTGAAAAGAACAATGAAGCACCAGAGGAGAGGCTTACAGTGTTGCTCAAGGTGGGCCTTGCCGGGGGCGACCAGCTTGATGGCAACAAGCTTGTAGCTATGGGAGGGAGTAGTTAGTACCCTTAAAAAAAATTAAGCTATGCGGGAAGGGAAGTGCTACTCACCCTCGGTTCTCGAAGCGGGAGACGATGGGACCGACAAGGCCACGCTGGACGCCATCAGGCTTGATAGCGATGAAACTGTAGTTTCCACGAGTTAGTTGTCCAATTCCTCAATGCAATGGATTTCAGGCACATACGTTTGCTCGGTAGACATCTTGGGTTCTGAGTCTTGTTTAACGGCTTTTTCGGGAAGTGGTGTGGTGGTGGTCGTCGTCGTTGTTGCAAGGAGGGGAAGAGCTGATTCTTCAGGAGTGATGGAAGTAGTCGACGGTGAGAAGAGGCCTACGAAGACTCCCTTGTAGACTTGAAAATCGTGTTTAATACTGCGGCTAAAATTCCAACGGGGACGATCGTAAATCTGCCAGGGGAGGAGAAAAAGCAGCAAAAAAGAAAACCAAAGCACGATAAAAAGATAGAGAGCGGGGTGTCGGCGACGACCATGGCGGGGTTGTTGCTGCCCAGGGCCCGCTTGGATATCTTTTGTACTGTGTTGCCGCGCCTTAGATCGGCTGGTAACACTGTGCGGATTGTCCATCATTTACTAAGACACGACGTACATGTAAGTGCTAGAATTAAAGCTAGGGGGCGGTGCTTGTAGGTACCTACCTAGGTATGTAGACTACGTAGAGGAGGTACCCAGTTAGGTATTTAGATACCTAGGTAGTAGCTCCTCTCTGATGAGGACTCAGGAGCGTCGTTTATGTTATCGTAACATCCAGCCTTCGGGTTGCACAGGGTTGTTTTCTTGCAGCTCGCTCCCAGACGTCTTACTTGGTGGTCCCATCAACCTGAACACCGGCTTAAGTTCCAGTAGGTTGAATAAATGCACAGATATTGGGTTTCAGCGTGGTGTGCACATGTGCCTTTTCGACCAACACCTCAAATCAACACGGAGTCGTTCTGAGAGTGGTCGGCTCAGCATCTACAGAAGGGGCAGACAGACTCGAATCCTTGATGCTGAAGAAAAGAATGGATGTTGGGTGAAATTCGACATGCAGCTATTACAGTGTTGTGGCTTGCCGGTTTGTACCTAGATGTGTGTGTGGCGCACAGTTAAGCTATGTATGTAGGTAGCCGAAGAAGTACTTGTGCCCAAGGTTTAGTACCTAGTACCCTATTTGGGGCTCGGAAGCTCCAGTGCACTGAAGACACTTATCGTTCAACTCACACCCATATAACAACCACCTCTATAGTACGCTTGCGTGATCGAATTGCTGTTGTTCGTTGACGAACGTATTGCTTCAATCCCAATGTCGATGCTGATGAAACCCTCGACTTGATCTTCATGCCCTTGAGATCCTTTACACCATTCCCCTGGCGTATTTAATTTTCCACCGCCTCGGCGGCCCTACACTTCCAACATGCTAGGTTCGGGCCAGCTGTCCTCGAGGGGGACAGCTTACCTCTGCCTTCTTACTGCGATAGGTTCCCTCTTTACACCAGCTTGTATGTGATACGAGTACTGCAACATACCCTTTATGCAGTTCAGTCTAATCAAGTCTTTTAGTCGCGGTAAAGGAGAATGATTTCAAGAAATGCCATCAGTCTGGCTTCTGCAAGCGGAACAGAGCATACGCCGACCATGTCCTCGCCCAGGGATCCTCATGGCAACCTCCCTACAAAATTCGTTCTGAGGAAGCCTCATTCAAGGATGGCCAACTCCAAGCCGATATATTGAAGACGATTGACGAACAGGGAGCCACTGTCCGCCTCCCTATTACCGTGTCTTTCCTCATGTCGGGCACTGCACGAGTCACCATCGACGAAGAGAGGCGTAAAGAAAAGAACATCGAACTCAGGCATAACAGCCTTGCAAGAAAAGAGCGATACAACGAGGCTGAAAAGTGGGCTATTGTGGGTGGCCTTGATATTGACACCGACGCGAAGGTCTCCTACGATGGCAACAGCGGTATCAACATCCAGTATGGCCCTGATTTCGAATTCGAGGCCGATATCAAATATTATCCCTTCAGCATTGAATTCAAGCGCGAGGGCACTCCCCAGATCAAACTCAATGGCCGGGGCCTACTGAACATTGAGCATTGGCGGCCGAAAGTCGAAGAGCCTGTGCCCGAGAAAAAGGAGGGCGAGGACAGCGAGGAAGGCAAGAACGGAGAGGCTGAAGCTCCTGAAGTGACTCCCTCGGAAGACCAGAGCACGTGGTGGGAGGAGAAATTTGGTGGGAATACAGACTCCAAGCCCCGTGGTCCGGAGAGTGTCGCTCTCGATATCAGTTTCTTCGGCTATGAGCACGTCTACGGCATACCCGAACATGCCGGTCCCATGTCGCTGAAAGAGACCCGAGGTGGCGAAGGTAATTATAACGAACCCTATAGGCTCTACAATGCCGATGTCTTCGAGTACATTCTGGACAGCCCCATGACGCTGTACGGTGCTATCCCGTTCATGCAGGCTCAACGAAAAGACTCTACGGTTGGCGTATTCTGGCTCAACGGTGCCGAGACCTGGATTGACATCACCAAGGATAAGGAATCCAAGAACCCTCTGGCGCTCGGAAAGGCAGCGAGGACCAACACCCACACACATTGGATCTCCGAGGCTGGTCTTTTGGACGTCTTTGTATTTCTCGGTCCCACTCCGCGCGACGTCACCAAGAACTACGCCGAGCTTACGGGGACAACTGCGATGCCCCAAGAGTTCTCCCTCGGATACCACCAGTGCCGCTGGAATTACGTCTCAGACGACGACGTAAAGGAGGTCGATCGCAAATTTGACAAGTACCATATCCCATATGATGTCATTTGGCTTGACATTGAATACATGGATGACAGGAAGTACTTCACTTGGGACTCCGACATGTTTAAGGACCCCATCTCCATGGGCCAGCAACTGGATTCCCACGGAAGGAAACTGGTCACCATTATTGACCCGCATATCAAGAATACGGGCAACTACCATGTCTCTGACCAACTGAAGTCCAAGGGCCTAGCCGTCAAGACCAAAGAAGGCAAGGACTTTGACGGATGGTGCTGGCCCGGCTCATCTCACTGGATCGATGCCTTCAATCCGGCAGCTGTCGACTGGTGGAAGTCCCTGTTCAAGTATGATTCGTTCAAAGGCACTATGGAAAACACCTTCATTTGGAATGACATGAATGAGCCTTCAGTCTTCAACGGACCCGAGGTGACTATGCCCAAGGACAATCTCCACCACGGCAACTGGGAACACCGTGACGTCCACAACATCAATGGGTTGACCTTCCAAAACGCTACCTATGAGGCTCTCCTATCGCGTAAGGACGGCGAGCTACGACGCCCCTTTGTCCTGACCAGATCGTTCTTTTCTGGCTCGCAGCGTGTCGGCGCCATGTGGACAGGAGATAATCAGGCTAGCTGGGAGCACATGGCTGCAGCCACCCCTATGATTCTTGCTCAGGGCATTTCGGGCTATCCGTTTTCGGGCGCTGACGTTGGTGGTTTCTTCGGGAACCCCGAGCCCGATTTACAGAGCCGCTGGTACCAAGCTGGCGCCTTCTACCCGTTCTTCCGCGGCCATGCTCATATCGATGCTCGACGAAGAGAACCGTACTTGCTTGCCGAGCCCCATCGATCCATCGTCACGGCGGCTCTGCGGCTCCGTTACAGTCTCCTCCCTGCCTGGTATACCGCTTTCTACCACGCCAACCAAGATAATAGCCCGATCCTGCGTCCGATGTATTGGACTCATCCTTCCGAGGAGAGCGGCTTCGGCATTGATGATCAATTTTTCGTTGATTCCACTGGTCTTCTGGTGAAGCCAGTCGTCGAAAAGGACAAAACTACAGCGGATATCTACATCCCTGATGATGAAGTCTACTACGACTATTTCACCTACGACAAGCTCTCCACGAGCAAGGGAAAACGCCTAACTGTTCAGGCCCCTCTTGAGACCATCCCTGTTCTGATGCGAGGCGGTCATATCATCCCTCGCCGGGATATCCCTCGGCGATCTTCTCAGCTAATGAAATACGACGATTATACTCTCGTCGTTGCCGTCAGCAGGGACGGCAAGGCCGAAGGCGAGCTGTACGTCGATGACGGTGACACCTTCGAGTATCAGAACGGTCAATACATCCATCGCGTTTTCAAGCTAGAAGGATCGTCACTTACGTCCACTGACGCGGAAGGCCGCGACGTCAAGAGCATCGAGGAGGGAGAGTGGCTGAAGCGCATGGGTGATGTCGCCGTAGGCAAGGTCATCATCGTTGGTGCACCGTCGTCGTGGGCTGGCAAGGCAGAGGTGGAGTTGGAAACCGAAGGCGACAAGACACTCGTCAAGCTTGATTACCACAAGGCTGAGGGCGGGAGAGCTGCCTATGCTGTCCTCGGGCGCGTTGGTGCTAAGATTGCTGCTGACTGGACGGTCAACTTTGCTTAGTTAGCGGACAAACAAGATCTACGAATTAGCGCGAAGTTTAGAGCCAATATACTTCTGATGCATTCAGAGTCTGAATGGTAACGCTCTAAGTGCTTAGAGCTTAAAGCCCAAAGCGGTTTTGTCACTTGCAGGGGTTCCACAGGTAGTCGGCCCATAACTCGAAGTACCGTCGGAATGTTTTAGCCGTCGGAGTTAAAGGGTTGTGTGATTGGTAAGTTACTGATTATTGCAACGGGGCAACGACTATGAATTTATCACGAAAAAAATATTCTTGAAAACGGACATGGCGCATTTGACTTAGGCTTTAAGCCTAGGAAATTCGGTGTTAAGACGGCTACCATCCAAGCTCTAAGTCTGATATTCCAACCTCCCTGCACCGTGGGCTAATTGAGCATACGAGAGTGTCTTAGTGCTTAATATGTGATTATTCTGGGGACATTCACCTTCTAAGGTAGTATTAGACTGGAATCTTTCTGGGCGCTCTTACATGTTGGAGACTGGGTGTCTCCAAAGATTCTGCTAGGTGCCTCGGGAGAGGCATGGCCGCGCGTTGAGATAATCGCCTCAGTCTTGCTGGCTGAAGTGTTCATGTTACGAAGTGGTTTGTTCTCCGTCATTGCTGACCTAGAACACTATGCAATTGTTGCCCCTTGGCTTCCTACTGAGGCTGGCACGACCTCGCTGCATTTGTCAGCATGGCCTCCTATCCTCTACTGCAGGATAACTGAACCACCCCCAACGACTCAATATCGCAATCCGCGGAAAGCGGGTGGACGGGATTGTATGATTACACTGTGGTAAGACGTAGGGGTTAGACGTCTCACACCGCTTAGTATTGCAAAGACTCTAGGTAAAATGAAGGGATAAATAAATCTATAAGTACATGCAGTGTCTCCCTCGTCGAAGCAGATTCTACTCTATGCTCAAAGTGTCTTATCGACCTCACCTACGCTCTTACAATCGACCAGCCGTTCTCACTCGGTTGTTATCATGGCTCCGAAAGGAACGATCCTCATCACCGGTCTTAACGGCTACCTTGCCGGTAGGGTAGCCGAGGCCGTCCTCAAAGCAGGCTATAGAGTGCGCGGTACCGTTCGTAGACTAGCCACTGGTCTGAGGGTCCAGGAAGCCCTTATCGAACTTGGCTACAATAAGGACCTAGTTGAAGTGATTCAAGTATCTGACATCACGCAACCCAGCGCATTTGATGAAGCCGCCTTTGGTATGAAATTTCCGTTCAGGCTCCAGCCCTACTTTACGTTCCTGTTATATCATCAAGCTAACCCCTTAACTCAGGTTGCACGGCCATCATCCACACAGCCTCCCCAACCGACGTGAGCGGTACGACCGACGCCGCGGAAGTGGTCCGCAGAGCGGTCAGCAGCACCATCGCCGTCCTGCACTCAGCGGAGAAGGCCGGTCCACAGCTGCAGAGCGTCGTATATATGTCCTCGTCTTCTGCCATCTTCAATACCCCCCCTGAGGCCAAGGTACATACGGAAAGGGATTGGAACACCACGTCCGAGGCCCTGGTGGATAGACTGGGTAGCGAGGCCGGCGCGCTCGTCAGTTACGCTGCGAGCAAGACCGCCGCCGAGAAGGCGTTCTGGAAGTTCCGCGACGAGCGGAAGCCGGGTTTTGCACTGGCAGCCGTCCAAGCGTCGTAAGAACCCCAGACAAACGCCCAACCCCCAAACACGCTTGAATTCTGACATACAGATCGCAGGTGGTTTATTGGCCCGCCTATAGTTCCTTGGGAAACCCGTGATCAGATCCCATACTGTCTTAGTCTTGTTTGGAAGGCAGTCGCGGGAGAGGATATACCAGATCCCCTTCCCATCTATGACGCGACTATTGACGTGCGCGACGTCGCTCGGGTACTGATGTGGGCCGCTTTACACCCCAAAGAGGCCGACGGGGAGCGGTATTTGTGCTCGGCAGCTGCTGGCGGGCCGCAGGCTATTGCGGATATACTCAATAAGCATATGCCGGGCCTTCAGGTTAAACGAGGCAACCCCGGGAAAGGATACAAGCCCGACTATTCTGATCCAGAAGGTGTGACAGCCTTCAGCTGCAGCAAAGTCGTGAAAGCGACTGGCCAGGGCTGGATCCCCTATGAGACGAGCGTGCTTGACACCGCCGGGGTTTTGCAACAGTATCTTCATTCGGAGGTGTAAGAGACACAATGCGTGCCGCATCCATTCTAACAGTCAAGAGTTTCGACGTATGTAGGATACATTTCATTATCAGACAGGCCGGCAAATAGAAAAGACAGCATACCTACAGAAGGTGGTCGGACTGATCAGAATGCCTGATGCTTATGCGATTTCCTGAGTAACAAACCAACAAGGGTAAAATCTTTAACTATTCTGATCGTCACTCCATTTGTGGCTGATATGGCGGGTACAGCCTGGCAGGCCGTAAGCGGGCCAAGTTTTGACACCCTATTCTTGTCCGAGTATTCCACACAGGGACTTTGGCTTAGGCTGGTGGCCAGTTCTTGTTGAACGGCACCGCCGCCCCGTTCATCGTTTTTGCAATGCTCCGATCTGCTAGAAGCACACAGAACTTGGCAACGTCGCGGAGAGACACGTCAGTGACGCCCTGTCTAAAACAAGGCATATTCTTCTGCATGAGTTTCAGGCCTTCCATGTTCATTCCTTTGGCAAATGCGTCTGAGATGTTGGTGGCTTCCAGGCCGCCCAGCTGCAACATTGTGCAGGTGATACCCTTCTCCTCGTAAAATGCGGCTGTGTTACGCGTGAGACCCAGGATGCCGTGTTTGGTGACTGTATAGGCTACGCCTGCATTGCTACCGCAGATGGACGCATTTGAGCCCATGTTGATAATCGTTCCGCCTAGCGGGGTTTGTGTCTCCATAGTCTTAACTGCAGCCTTTGTAGTGAGGAAAGGACCGGTGAGGTTAATGTTGAGAAGACGGTCCCAGGTCTCGTGGGAGCAAGTACCAGCAGGATCGAAGCTATCCATGACGGCGGCGTTATTGACGAGGATATCAACGCGACCGAATTTCTTGACAGTCTCCTGGAAAAGCTGGTCGACAGCTACTGCTGAGGTGGTGTCTGCTTCGCGAGCTAGGAACTTGTCTGCGAAATTGGATGAAAATCCCTGGGCAGCTGCATCCAGGCGATCCTTGTTAATATCGCAGATGGCAACGTTGGCACCCGCTTCCAAAAAGGCGGTGGCGATGACTTTTCCGAGGCCGCCAGCGGCGCCGGTGACAATAACAGTGGTATTAGATAGAGCTTGACTTGTCATGGTGGGCTATTTTGCGTCGTGACGAGTAAAGAGTCAAACCTGGTAATGCCTCGGGTGCTGACTGGTAACACCTCGGAAAATTCATACATGCCTGTTTCTGCACCCTGACTCCGACGTGAGGCTTTAAAATCTCCAAGGTAGCTAGAATCAAGTGGGCCGACTAGGGTAGTCATACTAACTAGACCAGATTAGGCTGAGAAGGCTTATTGCATCTTCCAGCCCGAACCCGAGAACCCAATTGCTAGGATGACTATCGAGCCCTAGAAGCACCATACGTACCCAGAAGCTGACAGCATACTGGCTCGAAACGAATGAAGTAGAAAAACAGGTCAACGTGGTTTTATATACTGGCCACTTGCTTGGTATCTAAAGGCGACCACCCCATCAACGGGCCACCCCCCCAGCGGGCCACCATTTCCACATACAAAATCGCCAAAATCACTATATCTTCATTTACCATTTAAATTTTCACAAAAAATCGGAAAATTATAAGGTCTTCGTAATAATGATCAGATTTGACAACTTTAATTGTTAAAAATAGTCAGAAAATTCTAATAATTACGTAATATCTTTTTAACCTTTTTTGGTTTCCGAAAAGTCTTTTTACTATATATTTTCAGCCTATTAAAAAAAACATAACTTTTTTATTATTAAAGATATCGGAAAGGAATTTTATATATAATTAATTACGCTAAAAAGCTATATAATTTAGGTTTCCTTTTTTAAGTATCTTAATTAAATAAAAAGATATATTATAATAAAGAAAAGTAAAGGAAAAGTGGAGTAATTTTTATATGGAAAAAATGATACCTTTATTTTAAACATTAATAATACGACGTATATTAAAGATAAATAAGTAATATTTTAATTACATATTAAATAGTAAATAAGTCTAAATTTTAAAATAACCCCATAATTTTACCTATTTTTGTTACGTACTTATTTGCAAACAAACCTAGTTATTCGATCTTAACAATCTGCCATATAATTTGTATGGAAAGTTGTTAACATTTTATTTTCGTAACTTCGACCTTAATCTTTTCAGTATAAATATTAATAATTTTAATGACACTTTATAAGCCGCGTTATTTAGAAGCCTTATTTTTATCCCGCTGACGGCTTCTTAATATCTATTTTTGTTAATTAATTTAAAATATGCAGTTTGTTGATTTTGTATGGGAATTGGTGGCCCGCTGGGGGGGTGGCCCGTTCATGGGGTAATTGCCTTACTTAGACTGCCGTTGTCTTGCCTGGTTCGGACTCAACCCACCATCAGCAGCCCAATAATCGCTCAAGCTGTCCAGTTCAGTGGCGCTAAAGCTACATTACTGGCCGAAGGCAGGATGCACTTGTGAATGTTGCGGAGCGCTAGGGTATAGCTCTGGCCTAGGTAGCATTATTCCTTTGGTCGGACACATTAGCCTGGAGGACGGGGCCATTCCGCTCATGGAAAAGGGGGGAAAAGGGGCCGGAAGAGAACCGAAGCTATTCTTTCCTGGTCAAAAACGCAGGCAGTGCGCAAGACGGCGACAGAAACTTTTGTAGGTATCATCTCTTTGCTTCTCAACCAACAAGCGGGCTATTTCCAACAGTATTCTTGAATCCGTCGAAGGAGAGCCAAATTGGACAGATTTGATAACTATTTCAGAGCAACGCCCTGAGGGGGAGGAGAATAGAGGATTGGTGATTAAAGGGACTAGGCACGCCGATAACCTATAAATATTTTCCACGAAGTGATTCTCCTGGATGATCCATGGAGTATGGAGGCTGGCGTGGGCTATTCGCAATATGGTAGCTACTCTTCTATTTTCCCATCCATATAACTTGTCATGGACTCTATCTACCATCGAAAATATAGGCTAGAGACGTCGGTGCCTCGGGAAGCGGGAACTGACGCGCTCGCTGAGGGCTGAGTCGCCGAGGCTGACGCTCTGGAGGTACTAGCTACCGATATGGGCGTATTCTCTTCTAAGATCACTGAAGACAGTGAACAGAGGGAATAAAATGTGCATTGCTGGCGTCTGGTTCGACTCCGGGAAGGGGTGTGAATGACGCTTGCCACAGACCTCGGCGATCAAAGTATCAGGCTTAAAACATAGACCTGCTCGCCCAAGGGTCCTTTTTGCAACTCAGGGGTCTAAGAGGGTGCCACTCGTACGTCAGAAATTCATGTAGTAGAGCACATTTCGGCTACGATTATGGGCCACGTGTACCTCATATGGATGATATCATCGGATCATTGATGGTAGCGACTTCTGTTGCAGCCCAGCATATATGGCAGTAGGAAGACTGATACGAATATGTACGAGTAGTTGATACTATCTAATGAGAGTGCTGCAAGTGTTACGTAACACGTCGCTGTACTTCAGCCATATCGAAAACCGCGCCAACGCTGGGTATCATTTAGAAAGTCTGGCGAAGCCACATAAAGCTACGGACCGCCGAAAAACGCATACTGCAGCGCCACCAAGAAACCCAACAAAGACCAGAGTTGATTTGTGCTGGTGATGGCCTCTTGAGACGCAAGACTTACATCTCCATCTTCAACAACTTGTCCCGTAGATGCCAAAAGCATTTTGCCGGTGCCGTATTGGATATTGTAGACTGGAGTCGATGTCAAGGGTTCCATCAGTCCCAGGGTATGGGTACACGAGGCCTGGTTGGCGGATAGCCAGTCCAACGTGCACTCCTCGTCGTAGCCCCAGCTGCAAACTGAGTCGATGATATTGTATAGAACGTAATTTTGCGCAATCCAGCTATTGGGTTGTGCGAGGCAACTGACCAAGAGGTTCGTTCCCGTGGGCGCACTGAACGGCAGCTTGTTGCCTTCAGTGTGGATGAGCTCTGCGCATTCCGATGGATGCAGGTATTTGAAGTCCATTGGAACGGGGCCACCGGTCGCCGGTTGGTCTCTGGCCGAGTACCCCGTATATAAATAGTTCCAAGCATCATAGCTGATGTCGTAAGCTCCTTCCGAGCTGTCGATGTGAAGCAACTTGACAGAACGTCCCTCGTAAGTGAGTGATAGACATATGTTGTCACAATCCACGGATCGCGGCCAATAGGCCACACGGTTGGTATCGACCTTGCATCCTAGCACACCAACAGAGGATGAGAACTGCTCATGGGGAGTGGCCCAAACCGCGCCGCTGCTGGCCTGAGACGCTAGGGCGGACACCGCACGTAATAACAACCACGGGGCGAGAGGCCTCATTGGGGAACGAGCGACTATTGAATTATAATGAGCGAATGCTTTGCTTTCAATGAGGGACAGGCCACGCGCCCTTTGGCCGGGCTTAGAATTGTATAGACATCTGATAATGCCCCTGGTGTTTCTTGAAGACGAGAATCCATACTATTGCGACGTTGATTGCTGCACAAGATTACATGCGACTAGATGTGACCCGCTAATTCCCAATCCCGGTTAGAACAAGCATAAAGGGGAAGGGGCCCTAGAAATACAGTAGACCCTGTCCATACTGTCCCATCACGATAACGAAAAGATCACCACTTATATATCGCTACGTCGAGGTGTCTTTACGTAAAGGGGTGGGGCGGACCAACACTTGCCCAAATAAACGCTAGTAGCCAAGATTAGCCGATTTTGGCCGCAAGCTAACGTTACTTCGACCCATTCTTTCGCCCAAACAGTTATTTTCTACCTTGTCAAAACGATAAATATGGGTTATAAAGCAAGAAATCCTCCGTCAATCGCAGTAAACGGGTTATCGCCACGTATTACAGAAAAGATAAGAAACCCCCAGCTAATATTATTAAGAAGAGGTATCGTTGTGACGGGTATCCTTATAAACGGTGCTTATTGTACAGCAAGCCACTCTATGTGACAGTGTCCCGTCGATGCATAGCTGAAAAACCGTATCACCTTTTTTAACTGCATATTGTCTTGGGCGGCGGCACTTTTGCAGTCGTACGATGCCTTCAACAACGTTGGGCATATATGCCTCAAGAATCAATTATTATGAACTCTGATGTCTTATAAAGCGTATAATGCACACATAAACTCTATTTTCTATGACCCTGCTGCTTTCATGAGTATCGTAAGGCACCTAACTAGGTATATTATCCGTTGTTAAATCAACGAAGTTACAATCCGCTCTAAACTTTCCTCATCATACCAATGCCAAACGCCGTTGTCCTCTATGACCGCACATCCTCTTCCAAACCAGTAAGTTAAATCACGGCTGCACCGCTAGCCTTATGATCATTGAAGACTGGGTTGATGCCCTCCTCGTCAAATTGCATCTTGAAATCATCCCCAAGCTGCTTCCTCAATGCCGTCTGAACCGCCTCTAGCACGTTGGGGAACACACCAAAGTTCGCGGGGTTGTTCTCATCGTTGTCTCCGCCCTGGAAGACACCTGTGCGGACAAGACAGGTATTCCATCCGTACATGTTGCCACCGACGATATCGGATGCCGGGTTATCGCCGATCATGTACACGTTCTCTGGCAGCCTCTCCTCGCCGTGCAGCTGCTCCATCCAGGATGTCAGGACCTCGTCGGCGTACTTGTAGGTCGCCAACTCCGGCTTGCCATAGACTACGCGCTCGAGGTCGGCGCCGGTGAGAGCCTTGTACATGGCCTCGAGACCGATGCGGAAGGCGCCTTGAGACATACGGGGAATTGGGTGCTCTGTGGGGCATAGCAGGTCGCCTTGCGAGAAGTAAATGGGGATGCGCTGCGAAACGGGATCCTCTGCTACGGTTCCAAGGCGTCCGTTCTCAGATCGCAGCAGATCCATGATGATCTGCATGTCCGTCGCATAATCTCGTGAATCCGAGAAGACGAGGATTGCCTCGATGTTCACCTTGCTGAAGTCCCGGGGTCGCGAGCTCGCCCGCTCCTCGGCAGTGAAGACTCGGTATGGTGCAATCGTCTCATCCCACGCTACGATGTCGTTGGGGACGACGATGTCCTTGAAGCCATACAGCTCGGCAACTTCTCGGCACTTGTATCCCTCGCCGCCGACGACCAGCACTGTGTTGTAATACTCGGCTAGTGCGCTCATGGGCGTATGTGACTGGATGAACTGCTCTGTGGATACTGGGTTCTTGAGAATCTTCGACAGCTGGTCGCAGCGAGCCTTTTCCGGCTTTCCGGAACCGTTGGTTAAGAAGATGTGTGGGATCTTGATGCCAAGCTCGTTGTCACCGTTCAAGATCTCAAGGGCACGCTTGCCCTCGGGAATCAGTCGGTCGCCATGCACAAGGACACCATCGATATCAAAGGCGAAGGCCATGTTCTTAGCTTTCTTGACCTTGTCAACAGACATCGACTGGACTTGGGACGCGAGCAATGCCCTCGTGGGCTGGATAGCCGGCATACCCGGCCTCACTGGACGCCCGTCTTTTTCATTTGGATAATGGACCGAGGATAGTCGAGACTGTCTCTTCGATCTAGGGATAGGCAGCGATACTCCGAACGAGTTCCGCGAGCCCCTCCTATCCTTCTGTGAAGGCGACATGCTCAAGTTGTGCATATATTTTGAAGCTTCCGAAATGGACGACTTCGTGGCCGGGACCTCGATAGGCCCTTCGCCGTCATCCCCGGGGATCGGCAACCCATGGGCCTTGGGCGTGGCGGCGGAGGCACCATTGGCGTTGTTAAAAGAAGCAGCGCTTAGCTGAGGAGGACTCGAAGGTGTGTTAACACCGAAGTCAACGTCTTCGAATGTCGGCATCTTGAAGGTAATATGTCACTATAGGGGTTTGTTTATTTGGAGTAGGGCCAAAGGCAGCAGTGTCAACGGAGATTCATGAGAAGTCACCTGCCACGGGGACGTGGATGGTAGCCCTTTATACCTGCCGACTCAGGGGAAAGCTTTCATGGCCACCCATACTACTCATGGCGTCCCGTTTGGGTAGGCGGTCAACAACCTTAAAAGTTCTTCCCATCCTCCGGTAGCTGGACGAAGTACACCGTAGCACGAGGACTGTGCAATCGATAGATACTGATGGAGCCGGAAACACACGGCATCTTCCATCATTCGCCACGGTTCACAATAGTGGCCGAAGAGCGTGGTTGACAGGTTTCACGGCCCAATAAACCCGATACGTAATCCCTAGCGGTACCACTTAAATGAGGGACATTTTTTGAGTTGTCCTCTTCTTATCATTATCGTTCTCCATCTCCGTGCAGAAATTTCCAGTACTGAGACACCCGCCTGTCTATCAATCCAGGGTGAGCGAGAGAAGAGCCGCAAGTTGAGCCGCGACCCACTCATGTAAGCTCCGCTGGCACCAAGTCCTGACATCATCCCGGATCCATAGATGAATTTTTCAAAGTTAGAATAGTAGGGATTCCCATGAACTACAGTATTACCTAGCCCTATGGGAAATTTTACTACGTAGTAGGGGCAAGTTAAACTTCCTACGAGTCACAGGGGATATGTTCAGTTAGTTACCTCTACCAGGGCCTCTCTTCAATCATGTAGTATCACATACAAATTTGTATGGGCTTGGACATCGGGAGACCGTTCTGCCGATGCTTACCGCTACCGCAGGCTTCCAATTCTCGAAGATTATCGATCCTTAAACGAAATCGACGATGTCACATACCATATAATTTTCTATATTCGTTTACTTCCTAACCTTACATGGAAAATGGTGGCCCAGTGGAGGTAACTAACTAAAAATATATGTGACATGTTGTCAGGCTTTTTTCCATAAACTAAGCTTTTGAAGCTTCATATGAATCAAGAATTCAATATGGCGATGGCGTTAGACCTGGCGCTAGAGGGTACCTGACAGGGATGCTGCTATCGGCCTGATACTCAGTATAACTTTTCAAGATTACAACTAACCTGATTGCAAACGTCACTCTTGCTGCACTAGTCCACAAAATTCCGCAAAATTCGACATTTCCGTACTAGCCACTTCGGCGAGGCTGCCTACGGGAACAAACGGGGGACCTTCTACGCGGTGGTAAAGCACTAAAAGCAGGGTAGGGCCCGGATACGAAGCTTAGACCATACGGGTCAAAACTGGGGTGATTTGCAAAGGGACCTGCTTATTTGGCCGGCTTTCTGCAGCACAGGAAAAGGGGCTTTGGGCGGTCTGTAGGCTGTAGTAATATTATCCACTTCACATGTCATGTAAGTCACATAGATGAAGTGAGCTGGCACCTAAAGTATGGATATTCGGGAAGTAGGGGACCAGTTTATTATGGGACAGCATGTACCTAGGTATGATGTGCAATCAGACGGTCTGAGACAAATTCGGTGAGGAAGAATTTGATAGCGTTTGCCTCCGGAAGCTTGGGAGGGGGTTGCTATGTTGGGGGTGATGTAATACCTCATACGCCCCTTTCTTAAGTCCCGTTTTCCCTACGCACGTAGTCAGCCAGGCACCAGGAACAAAACAACGCATCTGCCTTCAAACTTCCGTGTTAATTCCGTCAAACCGCAACCAATATGACATTTCAGAGGGAACCGGTTTCAAACAAAACCACCTTCACTCTTAACAATGGAGTGAAGATTCCCGGCCTTGGCTTTGGCACGTTTGCCAGCGAAGGCGCAAAGGGTGAAACTTACAAGGCGGTCACATGCGCCCTCGAGGTAGGCTACCGCCACCTCGATTGCGCCTGGTTCTACCAGAACGAGGATGAGATCGGAGAAGCTATCCGAGACTTCCTCAAGGAAAACCCCTCCGTGAAGCGCGAGGACCTGTTCATCACAACCAAGGTGTGGAATCACCTCCACGAGCCCGAAGAGGTAGGGTGGTCGCTGGAGAACTCGCTCAAGCACTTGGGGCTCGACTACGTCGACCTATTCCTGGTCCACTGGCCCATAGCAGCCGAGAAGGATGACAAGTACATGCCAAAGATTGGACCAGACGGGAAGTACGTCATCAAGAAAGAGCTCACCGAAAACCCCGAGCCGACATGGCGTGCCATGGAGAAGCTTCTCGAAAGCGGGAAGACGCGCGCTATTGGTGTCTCGAACTGGACGATTCCAGGCCTGAAGAAGCTGATGAGCTTCGCCAAGGTCAAGCCTCAGGTGAACCAGATCGAGATCCACCCGTTTCTACCGAACGAGGAGCTCGTCAGATTCTGTCTTGACAACGACATCCTGCCAGAGGCCTACTCTCCTCTCGGCTCCCAAGATCAAGTGCCAACTACGGGAGAGAAGGTGCGAACCAACAAGACTTTGAACGAGGTCGCCGATAAAAGCGGCCATACACTTGCCCAGGTTCTGCTCGCATGGGGTCTGAGAAGAGGATATGCGGTTTTGCCTAAGAGCTCGACACCGTCCCGGATAGAGAGCAACTTCCAGGTCCCGGACCTGAGTGACGAGGACTTTGAGGCCGTTCAGGGCGTGGCAAGGGGACGACACACCCGCTTCGTCAACATGAAGGATACGTTTGGCTATGACGTTTGGGCCGATGAGGCGGCTTAGGGAGGCTTGGTGGTGTTGGCGCGTATGGAGCATATGTGATGTCCTACTTGTAGATAGACCTACGTCGATGGAATACCATTGCGAAGATCGTGAACTTTGCATACGACTAAAACCTGTCGCGTGTATTCCAGTTACAATCGGCTTACTTCGGGTGTCACTCCGATCTGTGGGGACCGCTTGGAATGAACCGCAAACCTCACAAATAACTCAGAGCCATTGTCACGGCGGTGGCGGTACGGAGACCCTTTGCACTGACCTATCGCAGCCCACTTCACAAGGGCAAAAGGGGCCAGTATCTAAGTCAAGGTAGTGTCACCTACGCAAGCATGTCAGATGGCAATCCATCGCAAATCGCTCCTGCGATTCCTGAATAACCAGGAAGTCACCAACTCCTAGCACATATGGAACCACTGAACCGCCTTCACCTTTCCAGCACCTGTCCGCGACTTAAACCAGCAAAATGGGGGAAAGGCAAACATGGGACGTGGCTAGTAGAGATATTCCGTTGACGTCGCAACCGCTTCAAACCGTAGCGGAGATGGTCTGGTAACTAAGAATACAACATATCAGAGGGCTAGACAAATGAAACTATCAGTAGTTACCTAAATATACTGGACTCCAGATAATGAAGCGTAATCAATAAACCAATAAACTGAATCTCCTTTTCGGATTCCGTTTTGAAGTAGCGGTGCGTTTCGTTGATATTGCACGAAGAAAACAGCTCAAGTAACAGGAGAAATGCGCTATGGAAACGGTCTATTTGATGCATATAGTAGCACAGTCGCTAGCCTAAAAGTCTATATATGTGAGGGACTGTGACCCCCAAAGAGACGGAGTGATCACGCGTCAATGTCTTTGCAAGAAGGAAAGCAAACCCCAGCGCCTATATCTCCGCGATGCGGGTCAGGGAAGAAGAAAAAATAGTTTCCGGCCGGGATACTTCACATCCCCAGCAAAGCCCGCGCACCAGGCTCGCTGCAGACGTAGATTACGTCGTGGGTGTCGCTGAAGCCATTGAACTTTGTCGCCGAGCACTTGGTGTAAGCACCCATGTTTTCGAAGTACAGCCAGTCGCCGACATCGAGCTCGTGGTCAAAGCGGATGCTCTCGGTGATGCGGTCAATACCGTCACAGGTAGGACCCCAAATGGAGTATTCAATTCCGGCGCTCACCTGCTCGGGGACAGCATCTGCGCAAGGCGTATTGTAATAGCACCGTCTACCCGTGCGCAGGACTTTAGCCACGGGATGCTGGTGATCAAACATGATGCTGCTGAAGTTGCCGTAAAGGCCATCGTTGACATAAGCCATGTAGGCCGTCTCACCCGTCGCAGGGTTCTCGATGGCACGGCGGGCAATGATGTTGCAGGCAATAGTGAAGGCCGAAGAAACATAGTACCGGCCGGGCTCAGCAATGATGTTGACGTGTGGCGGAAAGTACTCATCGAGAGCTTCTCGGAGGACGCAGGCCATGTCATCGAACGTGTCTCCACTGAAGCCGCCACCAACATCAAGGGTGTGCAAATCAAAGCCATGAGCATAGGCCTGCTTGAAGACAACATCTGCGTCCTGAACTGCCTTCAGGAAGGCAAGAGGGTCCGAAGCTCCTGAACCCACATGGAAGCTCACACCGACGACATTGAGACCAAGCTCCTTAGCGAGGGCCAGGAGGCCGTCGGTAGCATCCAGAGACGCTCCAAACTTCAAGCTAAGGCGACACAGGCTTGAGGAATCGTCAGTCAGGATGCGCAGAAAGAGCTCGGCGTCAGGGAACAATTTTGCGATCTTGCGCAACTCGTCGGCGTTGTCGAACGTCATCTGCTTGACTCCTTGGTTGGCGACATAGCGCACATAAGAGTTAGTCTTGCATGGCTGGGCATAGATGATACGAGCAGGCTCGACACCCATGCTGAGCACCTGGTCGATTTCGGCCTTAGAGGCACAATCAAAGCCAGTGCCCAGACCAGCAAGAAGCTGGAGGACCTTGGGGTCAGGGTTGCACTTGACCGCTAGGGGGCTGAGTCAGCCATCTCGTCTCCACCAAGCACTAAAACAAGCGGGCCGACATACCGTAGAAGGGCTTCACGCGGGGAAGGTTCTTCTTCCATCGCATATGCTGGCGGTAGACCTCGCCAAGATCGCCGACGAAGAAAGTGTCCTCGTCTCCCGGGGCGCAGGATTCATGATCGATGTTCTCGACGCGATCGCGAAGAGCTTCACCGATCATTTGCTTCGCGATTATGGCGCCATTTTGCTGGTAATTGTCAAAGAACGTATTCTTCAAAAAGTAATGGTTATTCTCGTAAGTAACCGGGGCGATGCACTCGACGGCGGCTGTTGCCATAACCATATCCTTCAGCTTGGCGGAAAACGGGATGTTCGGAAGATGCAGGAAGACTTCAGGGGCGACTCTGATTAAGTTGTTGTTCCGTAGACTATCTAACCTAGTTGAAGGCAGATAGGTAGGATGAGATAAAATAGTATACCAGGGATATATATCCTCTGGTGTTAGGGGGGCCGAAAACGGTAGCTTCCTGATCCCTCAGCGATCTGACGAGGCCTCCTCGACTCTCCCTCGGTGAGAGGAAGAACCGCAGAACTCGTCCTATGCGGCAGTCGGTTGATGGGGGTGGACTCGGGGTCTGGTTTGGGGATGGTGTCGAACAAGAAGGGCACTCGGTTTCTCTTAGGGGACTTCAGCAGAGGGTGGAGGAGGACGAGAGTTGATGATGTGGAAAGTCTTGCGAAGGCTGAAATCTTGGTCAGAGACGATTCTAACGGCCTTGGAAGCCGTGGTAGCTAAGTTTGCCTTTGAATAGACCAAAGGCTAAGTCGACGCTGGTCTGGGTCTGGACGAGATGACGTGACGAGTAGTGTTTGGGAGTGTAAAATTCTGTTCTACATGTACATGTGTATGCGCAGAGAGAGTGGTGAGTGTGCTTTTTCTCGAGGCCGGAGAAGATTTCTGTCTTGTTTGTGTGTCCGGGTTGGGAAAAGGTGTGGAGAGAAGGGGGATGAGGTGTTTTGATTTTGTTGTGGTGAAAAAAAGTTGAAGGTGATGGTGGTAAAGGTTCAGGTTACTACCTAGGAAGGTCCTTTAAGGTAGGTAGCAGTTGGCGATGTGTGTGTGGGTAAGTATGTGCGTGCGTGCGTTTGTGTGTGGGCGCTCAAAAAATTTACAGAATTTTGAACGAGCTATTTTCATAAGAAGTTATACTGGGCTCAGGTCCGAACCAATAGTATGGTGTGGCGTAGTCAAAAGAATTCTGGGGCATGTGATTTTTGGATCTCAGGTACCTGAAAGTATGTAGGTACGCACATGCAGGTACTTCTTTCTGTAGTACTCGGCCTTGGCGCCTCTGATCAGGAGCCCTTTCTTAAAGCTTTCCAATACTGTAAATGACGTACTTAAATTTGCTGCGCCTGATAGGCAGATCGGTCCTTCATATCAAATGCTTTTGCGGCGATGAATCTGAATCTGAGTTCAGATCTAAACGGGTGACGAAGCGGTCAATGCCTTTGAGGAGGACGCCTCTGGGAATAGGAGAGGTGGGGGAAGAGTGTGGCCTTTTTAATATAGCCCATAACCAGACGCGAAGAGTTAAACGGGCTCCTATATACGAAGCATACCGTAACTTTACTTGCACGGGTACAGGTACGTAGAGTCTTTGAGATTGATTAGGTAACTAGTACATATGCACATACATGCAGGGGCTGGTACAAACCAGCATTGGTTGGTTGGCTGGTAATATGATAGTCTTGTTAGGGTTGCTATGGCTGCATGGATGACTGCGAGGTCTAAGGAACAGGTATTACACGTAGGTAGCTCCGGCAAGGATTGTCACGGGTGTGATTGGGTTGATTATGTAGTTACAGTAGGCACTCGATTTGCGAGGTTTTGTTTGACCGGCAACAGAAAGCTATGAAGCAGACTGGAAATTCCCGACTGATTTTCGACGTATGCGAGGCGTAGGGATCTGACAATGTAGGTGCTGTAGAGTTGCGGCTCTGGGATACGAGGCGTTAACGCTCCCGTTCTGCGCCGGTCATGTTAACTCGGCTTTTGACAATTCAATTGGTTTAACTACATACCTAGGTACTAGGTAGGTTAGCTAAGTACCGTATTAACTACGTACGGTAACGGGGGCTTTGAAGCTCAAATTCAAGGCTCCCCCTGTTTCTGCTCAGTTCTCTCTTCCTCTAGTGCTACCACGCACGAATCTCAGGACTGCACGTCGAACATTTCAAACGAGATACATAGTACGTGCAGTTCGGGCCAGGCAACCCGTCTGGTATGCTCTTCCGTGCACCAGAGTGGTTAGTAGCCTGGTGGTTTCTATCCGGATGTCCGGCGTTGCTAGAAAATGATAATCACCCCGTCCAGTTACCACCTACTATGGAGTTACAATAGGTAACTCTACGGGCTAGAATATATGGGTGTCCGACGCAGGTCTTCCATGTCACCCTGCACATGAATCCCTACAAAACCTCCCTTTGGCCGACTGTCGCGACTCTCGATCTTCGTCCTGAAATGCAACCCTCAGTCTGGGGCATGGCAGCTCTCTTGACCGCAATTTCACCTGCTCTGCTATTCAACTAGGCCCTGCCGGTACTATTGGCGTATATGCATATGTGGGATAAGGTTGCATTTATAGTCAATTTCTGGGCTCTTTTCCCGAGCTGGCCTACGAGGAGTTATACTCAACTTCATCTAAAGTGTTCGTTTTCATACGGCCCGTATAACGGCTTCAGAGCACCTCGAGGCTTCGTTTGATTAACGAGACACAAGCTGCCCTAGCCTGCCAGAGGTAGACAGACTTATACAACGGCAACTCATTGCCGATAGCACTAGGAACAACCCTCACACGATTATGCCTATTGTCAAACTGCGACGCGCGTTCCATGCGGCCTTGGCCCATCGCCCATTTCTACCTACTGTGAGGTCGACAGATTCCAGCCTAAGATGACTCCGGCTTGCCTCCTACCTCTTACGGCTTGCTGCTTTGGAATAATACCACCCTGTTAGAAGAGATATGACGGTGTGCACACGCAACTCTGCACCCGGTGACTCCATGAGGTCCACGAGTCCATGATCTGACACGCCAGAATCTGTGTGAAGGTGTCTACTGTCCCAGCTATTGCATAGCTGAATCCCCGATCCCGTTGCATATCCGTTTCTAGAAGCCCTTCTGTGTAATCTAACTTGCATGTAGAGGTAGCTCCCGATTGGAGTTTCCCCTCACCCGTCTTGCTTCGTGTTGCACCGGGATAAGCTTCTGGCAAAAGCTTAGCCAGCAGTACCGAAAATTGACACGTCTCATGGAGCGATCGACGGCTGCACCGAAGGTTCCTTTCCGTAGAAGGTAACAGTTAATCATAGCTCTCATAGCTTCTGGGCACGCCTTGCCCAATGAGACGCATGTCGGACATTGGGGTATCCAGGAATCTCATGCCGGCACGAAAGGTGTAAACTGATAGAGAAAACGGATGTTGCGTCTACTCTATGCTACATAGAGGTACGTCGGCCAAGCTTAGATCATCTCAATATAGCCCAACTACCGCGCACCCTCCCCCCCCCCCTCTCCTCCTCCCGGTACTTTTTCGACTAACCCCTATCTGGCCAAGTAGAGTTGGTTGGAACGTATTGTTGCAAGGCTGGCCTAACAACATCCCCAAGCCAGCCTTGCATGTCTCGTTAAAACCTTTATCCAATTAACTTAGCAGTACAGTACGCCGTACATATTTGTTCCGACGACGGCCCGTGCCAATTCCATGCCGACAGTCAAACAAGCGTCACAGTATCTATGAGCATGAAGCGATGACACTGGATCACTCACATGACGCCCTCAGAGCTCTATACGCGGGTGACTCGGACTGAGGAATTTCCTAGACATTCAAGACGCCACATGGACGGGACCTAGATATCCAGGATGCGGTCAAAGTGGACGCCGAAGGCATCCGTGATAACGTAGCCGTGGGAGATATGCTACACCTGGGGGAGGTTACAGAAGTCGAAGGTGCCCAAGGAGCGGGTACTGAGGATTTCAAGCAAGTGGATGTCACTACATATCGACTTGCAGAAGGCCGAAGGCATTGCTTATTAATTATACGCGAACTGAAGTCAGGCGCGGGGGG